>PVKZ01007316.1:0-24458 GCA_004027375.1 Macroglossus sobrinus | reverse complement strand
CCCCCCCCGCCCAGCCCCAGGTCTCCATACTGGTCCCCAAGACTGTCTGGCACCCTCTGCATGGCCTGCTGAGCCCGATGCAGAAATTCCTGCTTCCAGAAAGGAGCAGAGAAAGCAAAAGGCTTTCCTTCGCGCTCTCTCACTCTCTCTCTTTTGTTTCCATTTTTTCTCGGGGTCCTCCCTCCCGCCGGCCCCCCTCCCAGCTCCCAGGACCAGGCCTGGAGTCTGCAGCTCCGCCTCCCCAGACCCCGGTAATTGCTGATTGAGTGGCTTTGAGGAGCTGTGAAGAGGCCCCGGACCGCCTGGCGGGGCCGCCCGTGAAAGGCCGCCTTTGTGCGGGCTGGTTACTGGGAAGCTGCATTCAATTACCGAGGGCTGAGGGCCCAGCCAGAGAGTTGAAAGCGGGAGTGGGAGCCCCTCCACCCCCCCCCCCGCCCCGCCCGCTTTGCTCGCTTTCTTCTCTTCTCACCCCACCCCCACCCAGAAAAGAAACAGATGTTCGTGGAGAAGGAGGCGGGAGAGCAGTCGCAGATGCAAAGACCCCCCCTCCTTCAGCCAGGGGGGAGGGGGCCGACCCAACGCTGCCCCCTGCCCCTCCTGCAGGCTGCTGGCTTCATTAGATCCCGGCTCTTCTTTCTCTCCCTTTGTCACCCGCATCAGGAATGCTGCCCCACAGGGTGTCTGGCACACAGTAGGTGCTCAACAGATGGCAGCTGGTGGGACTCAGATGACTGCATGAATGGGCTTTGAGATGTGCGCCTCCAGGAGGAGGAGGGCGGGAGAGGCCCCTACCTCACCCTGCCAGTCGGGGAGATGATGGGGGGAGGGAGCTGCCTGAGCAGAGTCAGCCTCCCCGCCCCCTGGCCCCTTGTACACCGTCCTCCTCATAGGGAGCTCTGAGGCCCCTGCCACCCAGGCCCACCCTCTCTCTCTCTCCCTTCCTAGTATTCTCTCACGTGTAGCTCATGTCACCCAGTGACCTGCAGGGACCGACCTATCTTATGGGCAAGGATGCTGAGGCCGAAAGAGGACGAGCGATGGGTCCAGACTTACCTAGGGACAGAATCAGAATGCCACCAAGCCACAGTCACCTCCGACCCCAGACACTCGTTCACTCTGGGACAGGCCCATGGAGATTCGGGGATTCCTCCCGGAGGCTGGGCCCCGGGGCTGGCCAAAGTTCTAGAACTTTTCCTGCTGTCCTGCAGGATGCCCTCCCAGAGAGACCTAACCTGTAGGGGAAGCTGTAGGGGCACCCTGCTCTTTCTTGCCCCCCACACCCCCACACTCACAAACCCTCACCGCCCCTGGACCAGAGAGAGGGACCCCCAGCCTCCAGCCTCACTGGCATCACCACTGCCTGCTCAGCTTTCTCTGGCCTGGGGCCAGCCTCGCCCCAGCCCCAGGCACCAGCCCCCCTCCCTGCTCTTGGCATATGGAGCCCTCTGGTCTCTGCCGCCCCTTTGTTCCCTCCTGGACCAGCAGCTGGGCGGGAGGCAAAGAAAGGGGCTTGTATTGAGCTGCACCGCCTCCTGCAGAGAAGGTGCCACCCTTGTCCTGTGAAGCAGGGAGAAAATTGAGGTCCTGGGGGTGTCGGCTGGGGGTGGCCAGGAGGGGGGGCAGAACCCTGTGGGGAGGGGAGGAGCCAGAGGGTGTAAATTAGCCACTGGACTAGGAGGTATTTATCCCCATGGGAGGGGAGAAAGGGTCTCCTTCCTGTCTTGTCACCTCTAAGCAGGAGTGTAGGAGAGCAGAGCATGGTGGGGACAGGGAGGGGCGGGGGGGGCCTTTGGAAAAATCAGGCAGATGTTCAAGACCCGAGCTCATCACTTCCTTGGGCAAAACTCCGGTAACAATAGTAGCTACAGCACAGAGGTTGGAAAATTCAACAAGCTCCATAGTTGGGATCCTTGTATTTGTGTACATTGTAGCTGTTTCCCTCGAGGGTCTAGATGGCTAAAGGACTTCCAGTTCTGAGAAGTAAGCATTACATCTCCCATCACTCAGACCCTTCGGGCAAGGGCAAGGGCAAGGTCAGCTCTTCCGTGTCTTTACCTGCAAAACCGCCCATCATCCCGGACTCATTTATTGTGGGCTCCCTGGGTTTCCTTGCTGCTGGTTTTCTGCAGAGTGTATTCTGCTGAGGCCGCTGGAATTAATATACTGCCTCCCAGCACACGTGAGCTGGGGGATGAGGTGACTCGAGCGTGGTCTTCTGAGCTGTATGTATTTTGTGGCGCATGCACTGTTCACTAAAATCGGAGTGCCCCCTCTTCTTCCAGAGAGTTCTAAGGGCGTTCCCATCTGCTGTCTTCTTCCTTCTCAAAACACTGCGGGAGCTAGGGGTGGGGGAGGGGCACGCGATATTTTTAGCCCGACAATTGAGATCCCAATGCTATTTTATTTTACAGCCCAGATTGACTCTTGTCTCGCGCCGATTTCCCCCAATAGGCAGATGACACATGTTCTGAAGACACCAAGAATAATGAGATATGTTTCTTTTTATAAGTTTCGGGATAGGCATCGCATGAAAACTCAACTTCCGTTGATGTGTTTTCCTCGTGCTTATTGTGCAAATGCTGCCTTTATTTTAAATCGCACATGGGTGAGCTCCTGCCTTCATTAAGTGCCAGAAGCCTCTAGAGAGTTTGTCATCTGGCCCTGGCTTTGTCCCTAGTCACGTAGGAAGGTCAGAATCCTGGACCAAGATGAGAACTTTGTAAATCGTGCGTGAACCTTTATTTTGAAATGTAGTCAGGTATGGTGAGGCCAGTTTCGGAGATGACCGCCACTGAAAATATAGTTTGTTAACGGTTCCCCCAAAAGAGAGGACGTGCTATGCCACGCAGGACCACACAGGAAAGCCCCAGGGTCGGCCAGGAGGCAGAGGGAGCAGGAAGGAGACCCGGACAGGAGGCCCTAGGGACCCCATGAGAAAGTCAGAGCCGGGGCAGCAGGCTTAGGCTGGCGGGAATAAGATCCGGGGCTCCCGGGGTCGGGTTCCGGGCCCCAGGGTGGTCAGAGGCAGGGGATAGTGGGTCCATGTGTGAGAACCCACTATAGAAGGGTGGGGGTGGGGGCTCTGAGCATGAAAGCCTGCTCACCGTCTCTGGGAGCTGACCAGCCCTGTCAGCAAGGCCCCGGATGTCAAAACTTCAGAAATAGTCAAAAGAAAAAGGCGTGATATATTTATTCAGCCTCGAAAACATTCTGCTGAGTGGAAGAAGCAGAATGACACAGAAGTCACACGTTGGGTGATCCCATTTGTATGAAATAGCCAACATAGGCAGAACCAGAACCGTAGGGACGGGTTGGTGGTTGCCGGGGAAGGGTGGGTGGGGGTGGGCCGAGGAGGGAGGAACGGGGAGTTTTGCTTCGTGGGTACAGGGTTTTGCTTTGGGGGGACAAAAATGCTTTGGACTCGGAGAGAGGTGACGGCTGCGTGACGTTACGAACGTACTACCTGCTGCGGGATGGAACCCTGTAAAACGCTTGCCTCTAGGTGATGTGACTTTCCCCGCGAGTTTGAGAGAAAGGGTTTAGAACTCGGGGGTCCCGATGCACGGGCTCAGGGCCGTGACCGGCTCTGGAGGACGCACAGTGCGGAGGGCAGAGGGCGTCACACCCTCCGGGCTGTGCGGGGCCCACCATCCGTCTGTCCGTCCATCTGTCCGGGGACAGGAAGAGGCAGAGCAGACATTCACACCAGAGTGCTCGCTCTGTGCCCCTCCCCCCAGCCCTGAGCACGCTGGCCGGTCCCTATGGAGCCGCTGACCACCCCCCCCCCGCCATTCTCTGTTCCCCAGGGGAGCGACAGCGAGTACGAGGTCGACCTGAGCCACCAGAAGGCCCACTCCTTCGTCAACCACTACATCAGCGACCCCACCTACTACAACTCCTGGCGGAGGCAGCAGAAGGGCATCTCGCGGGCCCAGGCCAACAGCTACCCCGAGAGCGACGCGGGCGAGCTGGACCGCAGCGCCATCGTCAACAGCAGCAGCGCCCCGCAGGGCAGCCTCTTTCGGCCCAAGGCCAGCCGGACCCCAACGCCCCAAAACCCCCCGAACCCCCCGAGTCAGCAGAGCACCCTCTACCGGCCCCCCAGCAGCCTCGCCCCTGGCTCCCGGGCTCCCATCGCAGGGTTTTCGTCGTTCGTGTGACGTCCGAAGAGGAAACAGAAAGAAATCGTGGCCCCGAACTCCCCCCTCCACCCCTTCCCGTGCACCTGCCAGAAAAACGAAGATGCCAAGAAACCGAGTCACCTGTCCACCTCCTGAGTTTGTATTTCCAGAGCTGCCAGGGCCAGTGGGGCCGGCGTGAGAAGCAGGGAGAAGAAACCCACGGTGGGGGGGGGGCACGTGTGGCGGGCGGCTGGGCAGCTTTGCGGTCGTGGGGGCGGGGGGCTTGTGGCTCCTTCACAGCCCGGACAGAGCTGGGGGAGCGGCCACCGTGGACATGAGTGGGCTGGGAGAGAAGGGGGGAAGGCTAAGGGCTGGAGGGCTGGAGGCAGGGGGTGGCTGAAAGGAGAAGCAGCTTCTGGAAATCTAGCCAGCTGGCCCCTTCCAGCCCGTGCTGGAGCCCCAGGCTGCTGCCCGCAGATGCTGCGTGAGGGTGGGCATCCCTGGGGGTGACACTCACCTCCTCCCTCCCCACCCAGCTACCGCCCCGTGAGCCCCTGTGCCTGGCTGGCATCGATCCCCCCCACCTTCCCTGGCTTAACTCCCCCATCAGGCATTCGGTTCATTTAGAGAAAGGAAAACAACGAAGAGGTGAGAATTTGTCCAGCTAGCTCCTTGTTCCTAGCATACGACTTCCTTGTGAATCCAAGGAAGAGGGTCCCCAGGGGTGCGGTAGAGTCCCCCCCACCCCCCGCCACCGAGCCCAGCCACCCCTTTCCTTGAATTCACTTTCCCGAGCACAGAAGAGAGAAGAACTCGGGGGACAGAGTAGAGGCACGGGCCGTGCATCACCGGGATGATGGGAACGAAAGGCCGGAAGTCAGGAATGTGAGCAGGTACCACCTGCCCCCCTCCTCAAAGGGAGAGGGGGAAAGGGAGCTACCTGGGCAGGGAAATCCAGCTTGCCTGGGGCTGGGGAGTGAGGTCGGGGCCAGGGATGGCCCATGGCAGACACGCCACGCTCCCCAGACAGACACCTGCCCTCTGTGACACACAAACATGCGCACGCATCCATGCGCTTGCAAGGAAACGGGGCTGGGAGTCCTCTCCAAGAGAAACCCCTTGTGTGCCCCTCACCCTCACCCCACAGCTCTCTGTGTGTAAGGCACCCGTCCTCCTGAGGGACGCAGAGGCCCACAGTGGCCACAGCTCCAGTGGAGAGTCGGGGCTGTCAGAGTTCGCCCGGTCCTCTCAAGGACCAAGTTTGCGAAGCCAAGTCCACCCAGCCCCACAGCGCTGACGTCCAGGCTCGGCTGAGCCTAGGAGGGGCCTGGACGGAGGAGGGACCGACCGGTCCACCCTGGACACGGTTGCTGAAATGCATAGCCAGGCCAGCCAGGAGGAGCAGGTCAGATGGGCCCAGGGGACAAGCATAGCCAATGGGAGGTCGAAGCTTTTACATACACACGGTCGGCTCCAAGGAATGTTCTTTAAAAAGCCACTCAGCTGTCCTGGAGCGTCCCATCAGTTCAGCGTCCAGAGGCAGGGGTTGAGGGGGGCAGCCTTTCTCTCTAGTTCGCCTGCCCCTGGAGAGGAGATAGCCCAGTTGGATACACGTACAGGCCAGCAGAGCTCACTGGTGTGCCCGGGGGAGGCCGTGCCCCGTTTTTGGAGGACGAGGAGAATATAGGAAGGGGAAGTCTGAGTAGCGGATTTGGGAAGCAAGCCAAGAGAAGAGAGGGCCTGTACCCCTCCAGCCTGGGAGGCACACAGGGCCAGGGGCTTGCGTGCATGTGGGAAGGGCACGCCCAGCCCTGGACTCCTCCCCACGCCCTAGGCCTCCCCCCCGCCAGGAGACGAGTCAGGGGAAGCTGGATGGTGGCTCAGCAGACAGGCCGACCCCGCTCTGGGGTCCAGGGCTTCTCCGTGAAGGGGGTCTTGGGGTGCACAGTCTTTTCCGCAGAGGCGGACACGGGCCGGAGAGGGTCCGCCACCCACATCTGGCGTCTCCATGGCAACACATCTGCCGCCGCCCGTGCGATCCCACGGCTCCGGCTCCGTCCTCTGTCCGCTCATCTCTCTCCTTTTCTTAAACAGTTGTGTTTTCACCATGTAAGGAAGTTCCCGGTTTGCACTAGGGAGTTTTTCCAGCCCAACCCCGCCCAGCCCAGCGCGGGGTTTTCCACGGGAGACGCAGGGATGAGTAAAAGCGCGTGCGTATCCGCCGCACACGAGGCCACATTTCCTTCGCGGGTCGCGAATCGCCGGGTGCACGGAGCCCTTCGCCCTGCCGCCTCTCCCCACGCGCGCGCCCAGGCGGGAAGGCGCCCCGGGCTGACACGCGTGCGCACACGCAAGGGCACAGAACGCACGCACGTCGCGTGTGTGTCAGCCAGGAGGCGCTGGTGGCTCCCTCCGGTGGCACGTCCCCTCCTCTGCGAGGCACGGGCAGCCCGAGGGGCTCCCACGTGGGGCGCGGCGGGGATCCGCCGTCCGAGGGGACGAGGACCCTGTGCAGAACCGGCGCGCTCAGAGGAGCCCGCGAAGGCAGGCTGAGCCCGAGGTGAAAGTTCACGCCTAGGCCCCGCCGGAGATGGTGTCTCCGCTCCCCCCCCCCCAGCCACCCCTAGAAGCCCAGGGCTCCGGATTCCTGAGTGGACATCCTTTTTGCCTTTGTTTACATATCTATCTGCTGGGGCGGTGGAGGCTCCCAGCCCCCACCCAGACTCCTGGCCGCACGGGGGCGGTGTGGTGGGCACTGCCCACGCGGCTCAGGGAGCCCACCCGACCTGTGGTTTCCTGGGCCGACCATGCCGGGGCCCCTGTCCACGTGACTCCACCTGGAGCAGGGTCACGCCGGGACACTGGCCACCTGGCACCTTTGGCTTTGGCTGGCCCCGCCCCCGGCAGCCCACACTTGTCCCTCCCTTGGCCGGGGCCTCCCCTCGTCCCAGGGTTGCCCCCAGACGGCCAAGATGAACCAAAAAGCTGCTCTGCGCTCCAGAAGCACCTTCCTCCCAGGGGCTCCAGGGAGCTTGCAAACGCGGGCTGCCTGCCCCGCGGTCCCACGTCCCACGCCGGATACTGCCGTGGCTCAGAGGAAGCGGGAACCCCCGCCTGCCCCACGGAGCACAACGCCTTGAGGCCTTCTGTCTGCCCCCACCTCCCCGGGCAGTGCTTTCCAAGGTGCCAGGGCCGCCCCCACAGCGCCCCCTGGGCAGGGGCTTCCCTCACCTTCCCATGGTGCCCACCCGAAGGTGCCCGCACTGGCAGAGGGCCTGGAGGGGGGAGGGGCACTGTCTGAGCCGCAGCCGCTGGCTCCCGAGTGCCCTGGCCCCTGATCCTGCCCAGTGCAACTCTGACCACCACCCCCTGAGCACAGCTGCCCTCCTGGGACCACCTCCCCTTCCATCGGATTCTGTGAGAATAACCAAAAGCATTTCGACACGTTGCTTTTTCTTTACTCATATAGACTCCAGAAAAACAAACAAAAAAAACCCACACAAATCTTTATTTTTTTGATTTCAAAGAGAGAATGAAAAATTATGGGGAGAGTATTCATTATGGCAGGTGTCTATCTGTGAGAAAAAAAATATATATATATCTATATGTCGTATAGCTTGTTAGCAGGTTTATTTTTTAAATGAGAGGTTAAGGAAGAAATTGATTTGAAATATATACCACGAGAAGTCCCATGTCCTGTCAAACTTGTCGGTATTTTATAAATAAACTTTTTTTTTTTTTTGGAGTTCTGAAGCCACATTCATTCTCCTCCCTGGAAGGGAACCGAGGACCCCTACCCCCTGTCATGTTCGCGCAATCTGCTCCCCAAATACCCAACTTTAGCCTCAATGTGCTCAAGGGTCCAATTTATTTGCTTTCTTAATTCATGGGTGAGTGAGCAACTGTGCCTTCGAGTGAAATGGACTATTTTATTGTACACGTTTAGGATAAGAGCCTCCAATCATGCCAAATTAGAGACAAAATGGTAATGACTAATCGTAGCACTAGCAGTAGCTGATGTCCGCATGGCGTCTGCCCTGAGCCAGGCACTGTTCACACTGATTCACTCATAGAATCCTTGTGATGACCCACCAGGAGGGAAGCCGGGGGGGCATGGGAAATTTGTGTGTCTTGCCCTTAAGAATCGGAAAGGCCAGTGTGATTCTCGCGAGATGTCCGTGCTACCTCTCTGGTACGTTTAAGGCGAATTCTTTGCCCGTTTTCATTTTAATTTCTACAAAGCCAGCATCCCAGGCTCTGAGGATCTTGATTCGGGAAGACCCACTGTGGTGTTTGGTCAGCCTAGCTAACCACCCCACCTCCCAGGTTTCAAGTTAAGGCTTGAATCTCTGAATTTATGAGTACGCGCGGTGTTACCTGATACCACACTTACCGCCCACAAATTAAGTCAGATGGAGTCGACTCAGAGAGAGCGAAGGAAAAATGAGTGTAATAGTCCATGTAATGCAGCTCAATGAGAACATTTATTTTAGATGATCTGCGTTATTATATATAAGGTACATCAGACATCTATCCATATAGACACTGCTCCGGGTAATGAAAACGTCGTTAAAGCAGGAAGTTTTAAATATGTCTACGTGTGTACATTACACGCTCTATTTTTACTTACAACTCACACACGTGTAAATTCATTCAGCAATCTGTTCCTGTCGGCCCACAGCATCTTTCTTTTTCCGAGAACGGGCCTGACGTATAGAGTTCTCTATCATCTTTCGTGTATAAAACTCATCCCTAACGCATCATCGGTGAATTCCAGTTTCTACCTTTTCAAAGTAAAGCAAAAACGTACAGAAAGGGTGAATTGAAGTGGAATCGCCAGTTATGCATGGAAGGAGCTTGGAAGTTGCCACTTCGTCCTAACAGCAAGTAAAAAGCGGAACACACCGAAAAAACCAACGACTTTTTTTCAGACCCATCAGAGAAGTCGCTGGGCAGACTGCTGCCCCCCAAATCGGAGAGATAGGTGCATACAGAGCATCTCGATTTACCAGGGTGGAAATTATGGATTGCTATAAAAGCAGAGTCCCAGGCTTTATTATTTTTCCATAATATTTTACAGTTCTTATTCATGACTAATGCAGAGCGCCCTTTTATTTTTACAACGTATGCCTTTTCCAAACAAAGCATTCAATGTAATTTTCGAAGAAATAACGATTCTCCTTTCGCATTCCTCGCTTAGCCACTCACATCATATGTAATGAAATTATGTGATTACTATAAAAAGTACAAGGGGGCGTAAACAAGTTTGGGGACAGTGATAAATGACTCTTTGTACACATCCAGCTCGATTCTGTAGGAGCAGAAGTGTACGGGGCTCTTAGTCTTCAGCATGCAAGGGCGGCTCATGGTTTGCAGATAGAACATAGAGAGTCTTTTAATATGGCTCGTTGGTTAAGAGGAGGTCAGATAAGGGAGCATCTCCTGTGTGTGTTACAATACAAACCGTGCATTCTGTACTTGATGGCCGACTTTCAAGGTGCATAAGGGATTTTCAAGGGTAATTTTGACGACACGACACATAATCTTTACCTTACACGTAATTTGGAACCCACCCCACCCCCACCCACAAGAGCTGCAACTCGACTCCAATTGATTTGAGAGGGTTTGGTTAAAGTATTGGGACCTTGGAAGACGGTCTAGAACGGGAGTCAGAAGGGTGGGTTCTGGTTCTGGCATGGTAACATGCTAATTGAGTCATCTACCACCAATCAGATTGATGGAAAGATGCAATAGAAAATAATGGGGTTTGAGACGAGGGGCTTTGACCACCAAAAAGGTGTCTTTCGGGTGGTCGAAGCATGTTTGTCTAGATCCAGGAGAGCCTCACTGGTTTCTTTAATTCCTAGCTTCCTCCTCGTTCATTTCTAAGCCCAGATAGGCCCATCCCTCACGCTGGCCAGAGGGCGTGAACTTTAACTTTGAGCTATTACTTTGACTCTATTATAAGTCAAATACATTGAGGGGAAAAAAAGAGGCAAGTAAATCTGCTGATAAGGAAGGGGGAAGGGGAAGGGGGAGGGAAGGAGCTTTGTAAACCAAGGAAACGCGGTGTGACTTCATGCCCGGGTTCAGATTATCCGCTGCACTCCCCTCCACTGAGTCAAGGTCACCCCACCTGGAAGACATCAAGGAGCCCGCTCAGAACCAGGTGGAGGTTCTTCTCCTAAAGCTTCCACAGTTACTAAGTGGAAAAAGCACTTCTGGTTGGCGAGGCTCACCGAAAGACAGCCTGGAGTTGGCAGACCTGGGTTCCCACCAATTCCAGCTTGACCTTGAACTTGAGTTCAACCTCTACCAGCCTCCGCTGCCTCATCTGTGGAAAGGGTGCAATGCCTTTTTCAGCATCAGATTCATGGAACAAGAGGGGAGGGAAATAACCTGTCAGAGGTGACCTCCTGAGGGGTTCTCTCACAACCTGTCACTTCCATCTTCGTCTCTCTGTCCTGCGCATGGAAGGGGCGGGTCCAGAGCCATCAGAGCTGCCTTTTGTTTTGTTTTGTTTTGTTTTCAGTTTCCCAATATTGACAGCAAAGCCCTTTGGCAAATGAGCCTTGGCTGGAGAAAGCCACCGCTGGTTTTCTGTTAGACGTCCTAGCTTCTGGCAGAGAGCAGGCAGCTAGCTGGTCTGGGCTTTATGGAGTAGTTTCTGTCACTGTGCAGTGTAAGAAGGGGGAAATGAGCCCTGGGTGGACCTGAGCGGGGTCAGTCGGGGTCCAGACTGGTGAGGACAACGAGCTCCATCAGACTCAACGCGAGCTAACCCCTGCCGCCTGCCGCAAGGCCCCGGGCACGTGGCGCAAACCCCCACTTCTCGAATGCTGGCCTGAGAGGCTGTGAGGAAATCCAGGAGACCTCGCCACTCCCCACTGGGGGGCCGTTGGGGTGTATGGAGCCAGTTGCCCCGAAGCTAAGCAATACTGTGGGGACGGAAATGGAAATAACTAAACAGGATTTGTCACTTTCCTCCCAACACTGGCTGTCCAAGCCAACCAAGCCCCTGCATTTGGGGCTTATTGCTACTTAGCCAGAGCTTAGCTGGGGCGAGGTTACCCCATGGGGTCAAAGCTGACCTGCCACCCCTGCTCCAGAGGACCTAGATGCACCCCCGGTTGTGACCCCCGGCCTCTGCCCTGAAGGTTGCTGCATGGACGTGAGCCCCCTCCAGCACCGACCTGGCTCTGCACTGGCTCTCGCTACACATGAAGCTCGGGTTGTGGGAGCTGCAGGGCAGTGGGGGGCTGGGCTGGCTGCACCCACCGCTCTGTTCCAACTGCCTGTGGTGGCAACATGGTCTCGAGGGTTTCAGATCTGCCCAGCAGCTTTCTGTGGGGCCCAGATACAGTGGCTGATGAATAGGGTCCCCACAGGTGACACAATTATTAATAATGCTACCTTTCACTTTGGTTCATATATCATCTGGCCCCCTACTGATGGCCCCGGGCCCGCTATGTTGAAGGGCTCAGAGAATGAGAGGGACCACCTCCCGGACACGGGCTGTGATTTGGAACCGGGGGGTTGGCATGAAAAAAACCGGCACGTCAGGTTTCCTCCAGCTTTGAGTCTCCTCCTCAGCTCCAGCCAGGACGGGATACTGCGACCCCAAACCCAGAGAGAAGCCCACCCCTCCTATTGCTGTCTCGGACCCTATGTCCTGCCCCTGGAGGGTCTGTGCTGTCCTCAGGCCGGTGCTCCCTACCGAGGGGTCCAGGACACACACCGGTGCCTAGAGGACATGCCCTGCTTGGACTCTGCTGAAGGAGGAGCCTTGTTAATGGAGTTGCTAAGAGACCCAAAGCCATCTTCCTTCTAGAGGGCCTCCCCATCCCCATCTCCACTCCCAGTCCCCAAGACTGATGGTTTGTGACACGGGGTAGAAACTTGGGGAAACCCACGCCACTCCTAGTCTTCAGGAATCTCATTGGTCATCAGAACTGATACAGCAGAAAACACAGGCCTTGCATGGGAGACACCTGGGGCCAGGTAGGGCTGTGGGACGAAATGCAAACCAAACTTCGCACGGGCCGTAATTATCCTAAAAGATCATTTGTCATCCGAAATTCAAATCTCACAGGGCATCCTCTCTTCTCATTTGCTAAATCGGCCCCCTGACGCAGAGGCGGGGACCCCTGCAAAGCTTTCAGAACCTCAGTTTCCCGCTCCGGGAAATGGGGGTGCTGAAAAACGGCTCTGCGTCGCTCGCCGAAGAGCGTGTGGGTGTCAGGAGGGCGATTATGTGTGAACATAATTCGTTAGTCACACAGCACTCCACACGTGCAAGGGATTATCGCCACCGTTCATGGATAAAATGACGCTTCTCGGGAGTCATCCAACCGCTTTTGGCTCTGGGCACAATTTGGCTGCGCCCGTGCTGACTTCTGTTCCTTACGCGTAGAGCTCTGCCTGCCTTGGGACTCTTCCGAGCTGGAAACGGTCTCAGAAGAAAACGTCTTAGAGACTCTTAGAGATTTGGGTTTTTTTGAGCAGGAGGACAACACCGGCCTCTCCGAGTAGGTCGATCACACTGGGAGGCAGCAGGGACACTGGGGTTAGGAGTGTCCCAGGAGCGGTTCACAGGGGCCACACCCACGCGTGGCGGGGTCAGGAACAGCTGGGGGCTGTTGCCATCACCAGGTCTGATGAGGCAGGTGGAGGAGGAGTCGCTGGAACCCACAGATGGAGGAGGCTGGACTGAGACAGGGATCCCCGCACAGGGCAGGTCGGCAGCTGAAGAATCAGCATCTCCCGGCCTGGACCCGGCCGCCTCGTGCTCCCATGGGCCTTCGGCTCCCGTGTGTGGGTGTGTCTGTTTTCCATAGAAAGTTCCACTCTCCCACCCCAGGCAGATAGATGACAAGCACCTGTCTCCCTCTCTCCTCTCTCATGGAATTGGACCCAAAGAGGCTCGCCGCGAGCTTCCGTCCGAATCGGTGGGATTTTCTGGTGTGTTGGAGGACGTAAAAGGTGCTTGACCGTCTGTGGCCTCGGCAACCTCCTGAGTCAGCTAGAGCTGCATGCAGGAGGACAATGACAACAGCTGACCGGTGTCGGCCGGGCTCCGCGCTGAAGGCCGGTTCAATGCAGCTGGGTTAATCCCCGCGACAGACCCACAAGGCAGGAATTCCACGCTCTCCCCGTGGAACGGATAAGGACACCTGACGGGGAGGGGTGACGGGGCCTGCCGGGTAAGTGTCAGAGCCAGGACTGGACCCCAGGCCCAGGTGGCTTCACTGCGCCCGTCTCGTGACCACCATGCAGCCTTCACCCAGGGTTCAGACACCGACGGACCTGAGCCCTTGGGAGGCCTGGAGAACCCAGGTGGGCTGCGGGCCAAGCAGGAAACATTGTTTCAAGGCAGTAACTTGTGCAAACTCCTTCCTAAATGCACAGGTGCTAAATCATGTGACTTTTCCGGCTCCTTAGTCTCCGTGCAGCATCCTGCCCCAGTGAGGAAGCCGCCGAAGACGGTACGTACATGAATGCGCCCGGAAGTGTCCCAATCGAGTTTTACTTATGGATGCTGAAATGCGAATTTCATATCATTTCACCTGTAACAAATTATCATTCTAGGTTTGTTTTTTTTTTCTTTTTTTTCCTGAATCATTTAAAAACATACAAATACTCTTAGCTTAGGGGTTACTCAACAGCAAGTGGAGTTTGCTGACCCTGAGTCTAAAGTGGCTTCCGGTCAAGTTCATACTTGGGACCTCTGTAGGGTTCTGGTGTGACCACCCCCCACCCCTCGCCAGATCAGGTAGTTGAAGGTACTATAGTAGGCTGAATAGTGTCCTCCTAAAGCTTACATCCATCTGGAACCTCAGAACATGACTTCATTTGGAAGAAAGGTCACTGCAGGCAGCTACGAGCCAGTGAACGAACGCCAAGGGTCTCCGAAGCCCCAGAAACGGGGAGAGGCGGGAAGGACTCTCTCCAAGGCCCCGCCCACTCCTCGATTTGGGACTTCTGGCCTCCAGAACAGTGAGAGAGAACCAATGGCTGTCGGTTTCAGCCAGTCAGTTTAGCGTGATTTGTTTTGGCAGCCCTGGGGAATGAGTAATTCGCTCTGCCTGGAGCGCCCATGTGCATCTTTCATCTCTGGGAGTTCAAGTTCAACAGAGGCGCAGGGGCTGGCGCGATGCCAGGGCCAGGCCCCTCCCGCCCTCCTGTCTTCTCCCCCGGCAGTCTCAGATTTCTGGAGGAAAGTGCCAGCCGGCCCTGGATGAAACGTACAACTACGGGGTGCTTGTCTTCCTGTTTCTCCCCATCTCCCCTCTTCGTGAATCGTTTCCACTTCTCGCTAGGAGCCAAACGACAGTCCCCCGCTGAGGTCAGGAAAAACCCTCACCCACCACCCACCTGCAGTATAATAACCACAGCTGGTGACCAGAACTCTGGGGGCCTCTCTCCCTCTGTGGCCACGGGCTGGATGAGCACAGCGGGGGGAGGGCGGAGAGCAGCTGGGGAGCAGAAGGGGTGCAGCCAGCCTGCATGTGGGTGGAGGCAGGACCTGCCTGTGTTCTGGGCCTGGCACCGGGCCGGGTACGTGGGGCGCCCAGGCAGGCTTCTCTCGGGGCGCCTGAGACCGCACGCCTTCCCAGGACAAAGCTCCACATCCCCCAACTTTGACTAGGGCCCAAAAGCACAACAACGCTAGATGGAGGACACCCAAACACCTTCAAGGACTCCTGTACCTACAAACAACAGCTCACACTCAGCCCGACACTTTCCCAAGCAGTCCGCATAAATTAATTCATTCAGCCTTACAAAGGCAGGAGCAGAAACAAAGAGAGGCCAAAGTAACTGTCTAATGTGAGATGAGACAGGGCCAGGGTCTCTAGTGACACCCCCAATGTCTGGGGACCAGCCAGAACACCGTGTGCCCCAGCGTGAAGGGGGCTGGGTGCTCCTCAGGGTGGAGGGGCCTGCTCTTATCCGATGGGAGACCCAGATGGGAACCCTTCCCTGAGACAATCATGGCTCTAGTTCACAGCTCTGGAGATGAGATCCTGGCATTGTTTACTTGAGAGGCATGTGATGTAAGTGCCAGGAGCAAGGAAGACCTGGGAAGGCTCTAGAAGACTGGGATGGATGACAATGGCAGGAAGTCAGGGCAGCCACCTCAGAAGTTACCCCCCATCATTTCTTGGAAGGAGATCCTTGGGGGCGGGGCGGGGGAGGACCGGTGGGGCCCAGGAGGGTGGCTCTGACCACATCTGTTTGCAGTTAGCCAGCGCACCTCCCCACCCCGCCCCCGCCCTGCCCTCTGTAATCAGCCAGCTGCCTGTGCTTGTCCAGCCTGGGCCTCCTGCCTGGACCAGTCCCGCAGACGCGAGGGCTGTGAATTAGAGGCTGGCTCACTTCTGTCGGCTCCTGGGATGGGGGTGGAGTTGTTCCAGTCAAGACGCCAGGACTTTGCCGGGAGGGAGGGGCGTTCCTACACACGGCCCAGACCCGGGGACACCCTGAGACCCCAGGAACAGGCAGCAAGGACATCTAGGAGAGAAGCAGGTGAGTCTTAAGGAAAATCTCCGCTAAACATAGTGACATCTAGGAGAGAAGCAGGTGAGTCTTAAGGAAAATCCCCGCTAAACATAGTGACTAGATGGCAAGTGACACTGGACCCCAGAAGAGGGGGGATGCGGAAGGCAGGTCACCTAAACCTGCCAGCCTCTTAGAAGGAGCACCCTCACTGACTGCTTGCTGCACGGCTTAGGGACACGTGAGCCCCATGAGGCTAGGTTCTTCTGATTCTTCAGGAACCCCAAAGTCTATAAACCCTCCGATGCTTAAATCTGAGCAACTAAAAAAATGTATGTTTAAGCATTGTTGTGGCAGCTTGTATCCTTCAGACGTGGTTGCAACAGTATCTCCCGTCTCACCAGCGCTTCTTATAATGTAACTTTGACACTTCTCCCATCCAAAGGTGCAGTCGATGTCCCCTGCCCTTGAACCTGGTGGGAAGGGCCTGTGACCACCACAAAAGGGATGCTATGTGACTTTCAAGGCTAGATCGTCGTTATGGGTTGACTTGTGTCCCGCCCCCCCCCCTCAAAAGAAGATGTTGAAGTCCCAACTCCCAGTACCTGTAATGTGACCTTATGTAAAAATAAGATCTTTACAGATGATTAAGTTAAGATGAGGGCATTGGGGTAGTAGGTCCTACTCCAATATGACTGGTGTCCTTATAGAAAGGGGAGATTTGGATAGAGATAGATATACAGAAGGAAGACGGCATGAAGACCCAGAGAGAAGGCCATTTAAAGACAGGATTAGACCGCTGCCTCTATAAGAAAAGCTTGAGGTTACCGGAAGCTGAGAGAGAGGCATGGGAAAGTTTCTCCATCAAAGCCCCCGGAAGGAACCAATCCTGCCAGGATCTTGATTTTGAACTTCTAGCCTCCAGGACGGTGATGGAACAGCTTGGTTAAGTCTCCCAGTTTGTGGTACTTAGTCATGGCACACCCTAGGAACCCTAACACGGTCACAAACGCTCCTAAAGCTTCTGCCTTGTTCTCTTGGACACTTGTCCTTGGCACTTGGCTACCGTCTTGTGAAGAAACCTAAAGTATGCCACATGGCGATGCCACACGCAGATGCCCTGACCGACAGCCGGGCTGGGATTCCACCTGGCAGCCAGCATTAACCACCAGACAGGTGAAGCAAGGTGATCCAGGTGATTCTAGCCCCCAGTCATTGAGTCACACCCCCCAACCTCTACCCCCACCCCATCTTCAAGTCCTCCCAGCTGAGACCCCTTAACGCCATGGAGCAGAAACAAGCCATTATTTCTGTGCTCTAATCCCAGCTCCAGAAGCACGATCAAAGGGCTGCTTGGGAAGGGTTTTGTTTCATAGTAACTGTGTATGCCCAACCGAATAGAATAGAAGACCAGGCGGCACCCCACCCACAGGCCAGCTGCTTGCTTTTGGATAAGACCAGCAAGGCGGCCTGTGGGCTCTGCAGGTCTGGAAAGCTGCCCCCCACCTGGAGCCACACCTTCTTCACTCTCCGAGATGGGGGGAGGCCATGGTGGAATGGAAAGGCTGGGAAGGAGCCAGGAGGAGATGAGCTCAGGTGCAAAGACAAGATGACCCAGGAGATGGGCTGTGCACAAGTCCTTCTCAGCTAGCAGGGATCCCATGTTAAGAGCCCAGGTGCCAAGGGATGCTGTTCGCCAGGACAGGTGGAGGAGGGAGCTCTGCTAAGACACTTATGAAGCCTGCAGCATCACTGGGGCTGGGACTCACGGGAATTTTTGGAGATCAAATGAGCAAATACATGTCAAACCCTTAAAAGGGTGCCTGCTGTCTTACCGAAACTGACCTACACTGAGGGTTTACTATAGTTATGATTAGGGTTGGGATTTTCAGACAGAAGCCTTGGGGTTTCCCCCCCCAGGAAGCGGCCCAAGAACTGGATGGAGGGAGGTAAAGCAGGTGGGGCTCTGGGATCCTCACCCCACTTCAAAGCAGGATCACCTTGATCTGTTTTGTGTCTCGTACAATTCACTCGGTGGGGCAGAGGGAAGGACTGCCTTGCTTGCAAAAATAAAACGTTTGAAGACCACCTGCATCTTCGAACAAGTACTGGTCCAGGGTTAGGGGAACTTACATCTTGTCCCAGGTTCTGCTGGGACCTTGAACAAGTCACTTTACCTCTCTGGATTTTGTTTTCTGTCTATAGAGTAAGTGGCCTAGGTGATTGCTAACATTAGCCCAGTTCTTTGCTCAGAAGAAGAGGGAACATTCTCTTCTGCAAATTTCCATGTAATTAATTTATTATAGATTCAGTCACAAGGCCCATGAGCCTCGTTGCCCAGCCTCTCTTCCTGCTACCTTCCGGTGGCCTTGGACAAGCAAAGTTTTGCTTTGTGGGAGGACTCCCTAGATTCTACTCTGCCCAGACTTTACTTGCTACTCAGAATCTGCTCTGATCTGGGCCCAGGGCTTGGGCCCAGGGCAAACTGCTGCCTGAAACGGACTCCCCCCATTGCTAGCTGATCTAACACATCTTTTGCCTTCAGCTACAATTGTTTTCTGGAGAGCGACTGGCTTGTGGCGCTGACAGAGGGCTTGGGGAGAGGAGAAAGCCAGCATCCTGCGGCATCAAGCCATCAAGCTGGGGAAGTGTAAATTAGCCTTGACACCCGGCTAGGAGGGTTGTTGTTATGACTCGAAGGCTTCCTGGGACAGAGGAAGGACACGCACAGACGTGCGCACACACACATGCATGCACACGCAAGCATGCAAACATGCATGCAAACATGCATACGCATACATGCACACACACGCATGCAAACATGTGCATGCACACATGCACACACATGCATGCACACACATGCATGCACACATGCGCGCACACATGCATGCATGCGTGCGCACACATGCACACACGCATGCGCACACAGAACAACACTTAGAAAGCGGAAAACTCTGGAGAAGAAAAAACAAACTCTGTGGCCACCAGGATGAGCCCACCAACACATCTCCCTCATCGTACCCCAGTGAGAAGGGACACGGAGAGGCCCTCCTCCATCCTCACCCCATCTTCGCAGCCATGGACTCAAGACACACCCCCACTGGCTTGAAAGTGGTAGCAGATTGGTCTAGTCAGAGGACAAGACAGATTCTGTCCAAGTCCTTTCGGAGGGGACTTCCTCTGTATGCCCTGAGGACTAGGAAAACACAGAGGGAACACCAGGGTCAGGCAGAAGTAGCCAAACATCGGATATTCGACCCAAAGGTCTGGGATTTGGGGGGCTCAGTGCAAAGGGAGGGGAGGCCGTGGGGACACCCCGACAAAATGCGCAGGCATGAGAACCTGCTGATCTGAGGCCTCTGTTTCTTTAAGCGCTTGGAACATCTGGGATGATGTGTCACATCACATTAGGACGGAGAGGATGCTGAGTGATGCCTTCAAATGCAGTCATCCTTCTCTTCAGCCCTGGGCCACGCGTTGAGCTCCAGGAAGGGATTTAATTGGTGTGGACATGGGCTTGGGGAGGCAGGGTGACAAAAACAGAAGGGGACATGGCTGGGTTCTTCTAAGACATGCCTTGAAGCAAGGTGTGTCGGTTCTATTTGAAATGATGGAGAACCTTCTCGGGCCGATAGGCGTCTGTCTGTCTGCTTGGTGAGATGATGCCCCGTCTCCCCTAGCGACCCTCCCTTGCCCGCCACGGTCAGGATGCTGGCAAGATCGCTCACGCTTCGGCGAGAACCCGCTTCCTCTCCTGCTGGCTCGTGGCTTCGAGGCTAGAACTGGGCTCTGAAGCCTGATCTCTCAGGATCTGGACTCCGCTGTGCAACCTTGGGCCCCTTATCCAGCCTTTTCTGTTTTCCCTCTGGAAAATGGGAATGAGGAGAGCAACTCAACTACTCCATGGGATTGAAACGCAGAATTCCTAAGCCACAGTAAAGCGCTCCACAAGTGGCAGTGACTTTGCCTTTTCTCTCTGTTCCTTATTCAGGCCACTTGTGCCTCCGAGGCAGGCTCTCAGGGGAAGAGGAGCCTTTTCTGAACACAAAACAGAAGCTCTCTCCTTCCCCTCTGTCCATTTTCTTTCCATCTCTCTGGAGGCCCAAGACGCTGTCTGGACAGCTCAGGCCTCCCTCCCACTGGCCTGGGTCTCCGCCCGCCCCTCCCTGGAAAGAATGACAGAAAGTTCTGGTAAGCCCCCCGCAGCCCGGGCAGATTCCTTTATCGGAAGTCCAGGATTGCCTCTTGCAGATAATGAGGATGATTTTTTTTCTGTGAGCTCAATTCTGGGAAACACTGATGGGCGTGAGTCCGCTCTGTGCCCACGAGGGATCTCTCTCTCTCACAAACAAACCTGTTCTAGAAGGTCACCCTCGGGCCTGTAATTTGAGACAGGCCAGGGTCCGTATGGAGAGACATTGGTGTGGCCCCAGCTCTACGCTGCGATCTGACCTGTCTTATCTCCCATGTCCCCACTTTCGCGCGAGGAAACCGAGCCCCATGGAGCTCGAGTGACTTCTCTCAGGTCACACAGTGACAGTCAGGCTTCCAGCCCAGGATGGTTGGCCCCTTGTGTTCCTAATCCAGACCTTCAGGCCCTTGGAGCACCAGGAGGAGGCCTCTGCTGGGGGCAAGGCTGGCCTTTTGCTTGTCCCGGGGTCACTAGTGGGTGAAGCGCTGGGCTTCAGAAATCTGGGGACCGCACGGAACATCCCATTCGGGGGCCCTGCTCCCGAGATTTGCTGTCTTTAGCAGAGAGCTCTGCTGTTTTTCTGAGGACCCCAGAGCTCCTGTGGCATCTTTCTTTGCTCGTCCTTTTCTCCCTCCCAGATAAACAAGATGTTTGAGATCATCTCCTGGCTTCCGGATGTCTCGGCTCAGCGGTCAGAGGTCAGGGAGAGCGTGTTAGTGACACGGCAACGTCCCGTGACAGACAGGACTCCTAGGTGAGGTGTCAGGGACACCCGTGCCATCTGTCCTTTCCCTGGCAGAGAGACGGAGGGAGCCTCCGTAGCACCCAGAAGCCGAAAAGTTGACTTAGCAACTGCAGAAGAGTAAGTGGGGCCCCTTACGTTGGGACTGTCCCTTGACAGTTCGCAAAGCAAAATGCCTGTCCTTGTTTCCGTCCGCCCCCTGGTAACTAACTTCCTGTGGTCCGGCTCTTATGCTGCCCTCCTCACGGTCAGGACTGAAAGAGGAAAGGGAACTCTCCAAGGTCACGCAGCCACCCAGATGTTCTGACCCACGTCTGGACCCACTGCCAGGACACGCCGTGGCCTCTGCTCTGCCACGACCCCTCCGCCCACATCCATCCATCGTCACCTCCTTCGGGCCTAGCTCCACCCTACCGCCGCCTCCCGCCCCCAGTGAGGCCCCGGCTTGGGGAGCGGCATCTTCCGCACCCCCTCACCCTCATCAGGGGTCAGGGGTCCTCTGAGACACAGCACCTCGCCCAGCCCCTGAAGCCGGGAGCTGCAGTCCCGGGCGGATGTGTGACCCCGTGCATGGCCCAGCGAGCTCGTTGCGGGGGCTGCTACGCAGAAGTCAGTTTGCGTCCAGGGTTGTACGCGGGAGAAGGGAGGGCCGTGGGGCTCTGGACGCTGCTCATTCATTCATCTAGCCAACGTGCTATGTGTCAGACACTACCCTGTCCCCAAGGAGCCGTGGGGTGATATGCTGTTTCACTCCCTAGGTGCCCTGGCGGCCCCAGAGCCCAGACTGTGTTAACTCCCTCAAGGGAGGGTTAACGGCCTGGAACCTGGGCCTTCCCCCACAGTGGTGGGGGGCCCAGCCTTGAGCCCCAGGCCTGGTAACCTGGGGCTTTTCCCAGGTCGCTCAGCAGAGATGGCTCGGCCTGCAAAAGGGCTCCAGGTGGTTCCCACGAAAAGGGAACTGAGGAGTGAGAGAGCCCTTGCCCAGTGGGGTGACAGGGAATAATAGCCCAGGGCACACAAGGCCTCAAGTCACCACGGTTCCACCCCATATTGTGCTGACGTCAGGCCCCGGTGGCACCCTGAGGTGTCCATCCAGGACCATCTCCACTAACCCCAGTCGGGGAAGAAGTTGGGGCGTGCAGAACTCAGGATGGAGATGGAAGTCAAAGAGCATTTGTGTGTGTGTGTGTAGGGGGGGCCTTGGAGACCAGCTCCTTCCAGAAAAATGAAGTGACCTGCCAGAGCTGTACCTCGTGGCAAGCACCAGACCAGAGCGAAAGGGGCCTCCAACTTCTCTATAAAGAAATGGGGTTTCCCAACTTAACAGATCCTTTAAGCCTGGGGCAAAATAACATGAGCTATATATAATGCCCAGAATTCAAAGCTTAACAAACACTGGGAGGTGTGAATTTGGGGTGAGTGGGTGGATGTGAGGGACAGGAATCAGGTCCACGTAGCAGTAAGCATCCCGTGGGCTGACCCCAGCACCTGGGACAGGCAGAGACACTAACTACCCAGGTCTCATGGCTTATAGCAGCGGTCCCCTACTTTTTGGCACCAGAGACTGCTGCCCCTATGAGAATCTAATGCCTGGTGATCTGAGGTGGAGCTGAGGTGGTGATGCCAGTGCTGGGGAGTGGCTGCAAATACAAATGAAGCTTTGCTTGCTGGCCTGCCTCTCACCTCCTATTGTGCGGCTAGGGGTGGGGGGAGGGGGACGGGGAGGGGTCCTAGTAAGGCCACAGACCCCTGGCTTATAGGACAAGTTACACCAAAGGAGCCGTTAAGATCTGAAGTCCTCTCCAGAGTCAGGGGCTTAGAGCTTGCCAGAAATTTCAAAGTAGGTATTGAAGCTTCATATTTTGTGTGGTTTGGTTTGGTTTGGTTTTACTTTCCTCTTGTTTTCTGTAGACAGCTCTGGTCTGACAGGTTGAAGCAAAACTTCTTACTCAGGAGGAAGAGTCTACCCGAAATCCCCAGGTCTGGGATTCCCAGCATCCGGGAATTACTAGCACTTTCTTCCCATGGAGCCTCGCTCCGGGGTGCTAGCAATGCACTGGGGAATCCTCTGAGCTCCTTTCCCTGGGCAGCCTGGGTTCACCTGAGCCTCTTGAGGGCAGGGTTGGGTTTTTCTCAGCTTTGTCCCCACAGGCACACCTCAATGAGCCTTTAAGTGCTTGTGGAAGGAGCATTTAATTTCCATTGAGGCAGAAACAATCACAGACAAAAGACTTTGTCCTTTCTATAAGTGAGCTCCATTGATATGTTATCTACCTAGGAACACACCCCCCCTCCCCCTCCCCCCCCACACCTGTAAAAAGAACTGATTGCCCTCAGCTAGCCCCCAAAAGATGAAATCCTTTGTTTTAAAAGGAAGGAAAGAGATGGGCCTGGGGGGAGGTGCCTAATATTGGAGCATCCGCCAAGTGTTGTTCTTGGGACAGATAACGTGTGAGCTGAGATTTCAAAGCTGAGGGGTCTGGGACACAGGTAAGCGGCAGGTGGGGGAGGGTCACAGCTGGCCGCAATGAGGAGAAAGTGCCCGCTGAAAAGGGACCCACTGAGGGGGTTCCATCCGGGGCCTCTTTGGTGGGAAGGAGTCGGAAGCCTCCACCACCTTCGCCCCGCTTCCTTGAAACCCCAGGCCAGGAAGCGAGCGGCTAAGAGCGAGGGAACTTGGACTTTGCGCCGCGCGTCCCCTCTCCCGCGGGACATTTCTCGGCTGGCATTGATTAGTGACGATCACTTCCGAGTGAGCGCTTTTGCTCTTAAAAGGATCCAACCCAAGGCCTGCTTTTCAAAGGCCCCAGGACTCAAGACTTCAGCCCTCGAGGTTCCCCGCGGAGCACACTGTAGACTGTGCGGTCACTCGGGCAAAGGGCACTGACGGGAAAGCGCGACATCAGAGACAGGTTGGCTGCGGAAACCCACCTCGCACCCAGTCCGGGGCTGGCCTCGGGGCCCGCTCCTCCCCTCCCCGCTCGTGTCCATTAAGTCTGGGATGGATGGAATGACGCTCCTGGCGGCGCCACCGTCTCCTGGGGCTCCCATCTCGCGTCCGGGAGGGAGGAGGCGGGGGTCAGCTGTGTCTGGTCACTGCTCGGGGTGCGGCGGCGGGGAGGGGAGGCGCTCCCGAGGCCCTGGGGGGCGCTGTACGTGACGGATCCGGGTCCTTACGCTGCGAGGCGGAGGCGCCCCAGGGCACCACCGGTCCGGGGCGCGGCTAGGCGCCGGCTTGGGCCGCCCCCTGAAAGTCTGCGGCTCGCAGATTTGAACGCCGGACGCCGAGCGGCCGGGCGGAGGTCCCCCACCGCCATTGGCCGCGGCGGCGCCGTGACGTCAGCGCAGGGGGTGCGGTGGGGGGGGAGGGCGCGGGCGGAGCCTGGAAGGGGAGTGTCCGCTCGGCGACAACCCTGGGAGCCCGAGCCGGAGCCGGAGCCGGAGCCAGAGCGAAAGCAGCGCCGGTGCTGACATGGGCCGACGGCCCCGGCCGCGCGCGGAGCCCGTCCAGCCGCTGGGAGCGCAGCGCGGCCCGCGCGGCGCTCGCGTGTCTGGGGACGCAGGTAGGTGCCCGCGACAGCACCTGAGCGCGGCGAGGCCTGGGGGTGCTTGAACCCCCCCTACTCGGGATGGAAAAGATTGAAAGAGCCGTGGGGGCGCCGCCGCTTCTCCCGGCGGGGGGTTCGGGCCGGGGCAGGGACTGGAGCCGCGCCCCCGGCGTCCGAGCCGAGCGGGGTTTGGGGGCGCGGGGGGGTGGCCAAGAGCCGGACGGAGCCTCGCGGCCACTCGATCTCCACTCCCCTGACTGACGGGTTCCCCGGCCCGAGCCGGGGCGCCGCTGGGGTGGGGGTGGGGGTGGGGGTGGGGACGGGGACGAAGGTGGGGTGGCGTGGTGTGGGGGGCCCGG
>PVKZ01007315.1:0-24561 GCA_004027375.1 Macroglossus sobrinus | reverse complement strand
CCCTCCTTCCTGTCACCCCAGCCACTTGGGAAAGTCATTTCATTACTCAAATTAAAAATCCATTTTGTGCTGTGAATTATAGATGGCATGAGCCCCGGGAGGCTGGGCAGAGGACAGGGAGCTGGTGGGGGGACGCTTCCCAGGGCACAGAAGGTGTGACAGAACTGTCGTGGAGAGGAGGGGGGGGGAGGGGGCTGGTCAGGCAGGATGGAGGCTGGGGGTGGGGGTGGGGCAGGATGGAGGCGGGAGGAGGGCAGGATGGAGGCCAGAGCAGAGGCTGGGCTAGGGGTTCAGCGCCTGAGAGGGCTCGAGGTCTGTGGGCTGGATCAGAGGGAGCAGCAGGTGGATGGGGGCCCAGTCCGTCCCCCCATCCCGACGACATGTGCAGGCCAGAGGGGCACAGGAACACATCTCACCTCAACTGGACTCCAGGCTGGGTTAGGCCTGGCTTCAGTCTGGCAGCCCCCCTTTGGAGCATAGCATTTAGCACCCCACTTAGTGAAAGCTCAACAGGTGAGATTCTCCAGTGTGAAGACTGCTGTCCCCAGTGAGTTGGGGCTGCTCTGTACCCCAACCCCAGAATCCAGACCCTGGCAGGGGGAAGCTGGGATCTGGGCCATGATCAGGGAAGGGGTAGAGGTGAGGGGTTCAGGAGCTGACCTGAATCCCTAACTTCTGTCCTTTGCACCCCCAGGCCTTCTCTCTCCAAGGCTTGCTAAGCTCCTCACTCCTGATACCTCCACCCACCAGCTGGGCATATTTTGGTCTCAATCAGGGTAGTGGCTGGGCTTGCCTGGCCGCTGCTGTGTCCTATCATTCTCTTGCTCCTCTCAGGGGGTCACTTTGGCAATGGGGGAGGGGTGGAAGAGCACCAGAAGCCTCAAAAAAGAGAGTGAGGGAGCTCCATCACCTCTGCTCAGCTTCCCCAGGGTGGGCGTGGGGTGGGCGTGTGGGGCCACGAGGACTGAGTGGTCCTGGGCTCAATCCTCAGTCAGCACTGGGGGTCGGGGGCTGGCTGGGGGGCTCCGGGCTGGGTGTGGAGAATGAGGTACTGCTCAGAGCAAGGCCTGCAGGCAGGGCGGCCACCCGGCCCCTGCAGCCGGAGGTGGATGAACAGAGCAATGGCAGCTGAGTCGGGGGACACGGATGGCCAGAAGGAGGTTTCGATGGCTGACTTGGGAGGAAGGAGGGGCTGAGTGCCTGGGACCCCCCCACCCCTCCCCCAGTGGCTGAGGCCTGCAGGGTCCCTGGGGAAACACGTTTGCCTTTGCAGTCTTTTCTGTCGGAGGAGTCAGCTCCCTGAGACAATATCCATTTTTATATTTCTTGGAAATTTCACGGCATTCATTTCAGGGAAAATAAAAGCTGTCATTGCTGGAGAAATGATACCAATCAGGGCTTGAAAAGGCTGGAAAATTATCCTCCTGGAGACAAAACGTTGAGGGAAAAATGCAGATTAAAAGCACAAAGAGCCACTTTGCCACCGCCCTGCCCTCCCCTCCTCTCCTCCCTGGCGGAATCACCACGCTTTACATAATTCCACCTCTCCTCTCCTCCGGAGAATTAATCGGGGCCCAGGAAGCATGAAGGGGGCAGAGGAGAACCCTGAAATGGCCAGAGGTGGAGGCAGGGAGAATCCAGAGCAGCGGCTTAGAGATGGACAGGTGGACAGACACAGGACAGGCAGAATGGGGTCAGAGGTGGCCTCGCAGAGGGCCAGGGGCCCAGTGACTGGGCTGACGAGGGGACAGGGAGATGGGTCCTCTGAGTCCTTACCTTGTCATGATTTTTATCAGGTGGGGCTCCACGGCAGTCTTCAGCTGTCAAATATCGTTCAGGCCAGTGCCGCAGGCTGGTCCTAGGAGCTGCGATGCTTTGTGGGGCGCCCTGCTAGTGATGCTAAAAGCAGGAGGGGTGGGCAGGCCAGGGCAGAGAGTGCAGAAACTCCGGAAACAGCAGCGCCCCAAGTTTCCCCAGCCCCTCATGGCCTGGCCCTGTGAGTACTGGGGCGCCAGGCGGAAGTGGGCGCTGGGAGCCGTGGGAGGGAGGTCCCACACTCACAAGCGCGTGGTGGAGGAAGGAGGCCAGTGGCTGGGTAGACGCTGAGCTGCCCCGCACTTAGCCGGCTCATCCACCAGTCCACCCGGCAGGACCGGTAGCAGGGGAGGATGGGGGCTTCCTCCCTCCCTGTCTCCCGCAGGGGGTCCCCGTTCATTACTCTCCCAGTCTTCCTCTGTGGCCAGGAACTTCCTGAGCAGTGAGTGCCAAGGCCAATTAACATTTAGGGTCGGGGTACAGTCTGCGCCCGAGGCTCCCGTTCCCGCTGCAGCCTCCAGGGGCTCTCCCCCCACCAGGGGCTGGGTTATGGTTGCGCGGCCAACCAAAGCCCCGGACTTCCTCGGGGGCGGGCTGGGATGGGCAGGCGCTAAAGGGGAGGACCGGGAAACCCCCTCATCCAAGTCCGCTGTGCGCCGGACGCTGCCAGGCGGGTACCCGCAGCTTTCCGAGGAGTCCTCCTTGGCCGGGGCTCCAGTCCTGTGGTCCCCGCTGCGACGGCCACGAGCCTGCTCCTCTCCAGCCTGAGCTCCTTGTCGGCGGGTGGGTGGGCAGCCCCGAGTGCGCCGTGGGATCGGAGGGGACCCGTCCCCGGGAACTAGCAGGCGCCCTCGCTCCTGGACCTGAAATCCTCAAGCCCAGAGCCGGTGCGAGACCCTTGCGAGCGTGTCCCCGAAGCCGCCGTCTGCCACCGCGCTGACAGGTAGCCGGGATGGAGGCTGGAAGGAGGAGGGGACGCGGGGGACGGGCGGAGGAGGGTGGAGCCGCCGGCGCGCCCCCTCCCTCGGGGCCGGCGCGCGGTGCGGCGCGGCGCGGCCGCAGAGGAAGCGGCGGGCGCTGGGAGAGAGCGGCCGCCCGCCCCGCTCCGGCTCCGGCTCCGGCTCCGGCTCCGGCTCCGGCTCGGGCTCCGGCTCCGGCTCGGGCTCGACCCGCTCTGCTCCGGCTCGGCCCAGCGCGCACCTGCCGGGTAAGTGGCACCCGCGTCGCCCGCCGCCGCAGCCACCATCGCAGCTGCCCCCGCCGCGGCGCCGAGGCTCCAGGCTTTGTCTGCGTCCTCGCGGCTCCGGCTCCGGCTCCGGCTGCGGCTGCGGCTCCCGGGCTCGGCTCTCCCGCTCGGCGGGCTGCTCGGCGCGGCGCGGCGCGGCGCGGGAGCCTCAGAGTCGGGGCGCGCGGGGCGCGCGGGGCCGGTTCCCTGTGCGCCAGGGGTGAAACTTCGCCCAAGTTTGGGCTCCAGGGAGAACCTGTTGAAGCCGAGAGAAGCCCAGGGCGGGGACAGGGAGGCGGGGGCCGGGACCGGCCAGGGTTCTTAGGGCCATCGGGGGTTTCCCCACCCCCACCCCCGATCCTGGGCTGGACGGCGCGCGTGGCTTAGCAAAGGGCTTCGTGGTCATTCTACCCATTGGACAGAAGGAGACGGGGGCTGGAGGCGGCCCTGCTGACATCCGCGAGGACAAAGTTTGGTCCTTTAGCTGCTTTTTTGAGCGTCTAGTTGCAGCGCAGGGAGCTGAAGGCGCCTCCAGGGTCCGCAGAGACGCGCCGCTGACCGCACCCCCCTCCTCCCGCCTCCGCTCTCCCCTCCCCCACCTGGCCTGGGCTGTAGCAGGTCCTGGACGGGAAAGGCAAAGGGAAAAGAAACGGCCTTATTCACGGAAGGCCCACTACGTGCCAGGCTCCGTGCCCCGCGCTCGCTGCCCTCCACTGGGGGCCTCCCGGACCTGCGCGGGGCATGGCAGTGCGGGAAGAGAGCTGACAGGTTACAGGATGCTGGCGGTAGCTGGCGGCCACTCCGGGCCTTCCCCTTCCCTCATTCTCCCAGGGGCGCAGGGAGGCCAGAGGACCCGGGCCTGCTCGCTGCTGGGGACTCGGGGTGACCTCCAGCCTCTGAACCTTACTTAGGCCTGCATCCCTCCTCGCCGTGCTCGTGGGCCCCGTTGGTCCCCAGCGCCTCTCTGAGCCTGCGTGTACCCTTCCTGCAGCTGCGGCCCGGGCTGGACATGCGGAGTCCCGCCGGTAGGCCGGGGACGGGGACCAGGTGCGTCCTGTAGCCGAGATCGCCAGGGATGCGCGGCGGTGCCAGCGGCACCATGGAAGCCCCATATTCGATGACTGCGCACTACGACGAGTTCCAGGAGGTCAAGTACGTGAGCCGGTGCGGCGCCGGGGGCGCGCGCGGCGCCTCGCTGCCTCCCGGCTTCCCGCTGGGCGCCGGGCGCAGCGCCACCGGGGCCCGGGCCGGGCTCCCGCGCTGGAACCGGCGCGAGGTGTGCCTGCTGTCGGGGCTGGTGTTCGCCGCCGGCCTCTGCGCCATCCTGGCCGCCATGCTGGCGCTCAAGTACCTGGGCCCCGGCGCGGCGGGCGGCGGCACCTGCTCCGAGGGCTGCCCGGAGCGCAAGGCCTTCGCGCGCGCCGCCCGCTTCCTGGCGGCCAACCTGGATGCCAGCATAGACCCGTGCCAGGACTTCTACTCCTTCGCGTGCGGCGGCTGGCTGCGGCGCCACGCCATCCCCGACGACAAGCTCACCTACGGCACCATCGCGGCCATCGGCGAGCAGAATGAGGAGCGCCTGCGGCGCTTGCTGGCGCGGCCCGGGGGCGGCCCGGGCGGCGCGGCCCAGCGCAAGGTGCGCGCCTTCTTCCGCTCGTGCCTGGATATGCGTGAGATCGAGAGGCTCGGCCCCAGGCCCATGCTCGAGGTCATCGAGGACTGCGGCGGCTGGGACCTGGGCGGCGGCACCGATCGCCCGGGCACCGCGGCGCGCTGGGACCTCAACCAGCTGCTGTACAAGGCGCAGGGCGTGTACAGCGCCGCTGCGCTCTTCTCGCTCACGGTCAGCCTGGACGACAGGAACTCGTCGCGCTACGTCATCCGCGTGAGTGTGTGTCCCCCCAGCCTCCTCCCACCCCCACCGCCACCGCCACCCCTCCAGAGGCCAGGGACCTGGGACGATGCCCCCCCCTCCCCGGCATCACGGCGCCCGGCACAGGAGGGGAAGGGAGAGGAGGGGAGGGGAGCGCGGGCGCGAGCAGAGCGCGCGAGGGGGGCGCAAGTAATTCCCTTCGAGTAATTGCGGTGTTTAGCGGAGCTGCGGGAGCTGCAATTTCCCAGGCCTCTGGCGGGCGGCGAGAGCGCGGAGGGAGGTGTGTGCCCTTGAGCCCCGCGGGGCGGGGGGCAGGCCCTGGGAGGCCGGCACCCCAGCTCCCAGTGCGGCCTCGCGAGTGCCCCTCACAGATGGGGAAAGTGAAGGCTTACAGGAGGAAGGATTGCGGGGCGGAAAGCCCCCTCTGTCACTCCCAGGCTGGGCCAGTAGGGGTGAGACTTCAACCTCCCCCTTCTCTGGATAGAGGGAGGGCCCAGTAGTATCTTTGTGCTCCTGGGGCTGTGACAGTGGACGTCTTGCGTGGCTTTGGGGCGTTTGAATGGGAATTCAGTCTGTTTGCCTGAACCTGGTGGGTTGACCACGGACGTCTGACCCCCGACCCCTGACCCCTGACCCCTGTCTCTCTCCCCAGATCGATCAGGATGGGCTCACCCTGCCAGAGAGGACGCTGTACTTAGCTCAGGATGAGGAGAGCGAGAAGGTGTGGGGGCGTGGGGTGGGCAGGGGTGCAGGGAAGGCTCGAGGAAGGACGCACCAGGCCCCAGCCCTGACCCCCAACCCCCACCGTTGTCTGCAGATCCTGGCGGCCTACAGGGTGTTCATGGAGCGCCTGCTCAGCCTCCTGGGAGCCGATGCTGTGGAGCAGAAGGCCCAGGAGATCCTGCAGCTGGAGCAGCGTCTGGCAAACGTGAGCCGGGAGCCCGCCGTGGGCTGGGAGGAGGGGCCCGCGGGGCAGGGCTGGGTCAACTCTGATCCACCCTAGATCACAGTGTCAGAGTACGACGACCTCCGGCGAGACGTCAGCTCCACGTACAACAAGGTGACGCTGGGCCAGCTACAGAAGATCACCCCCCACGTGAGTGCACCCTGCTGGTGAAGGTGCTGGCCGGCCTCTTGGCGCGCCCCCTCCCCAGGACTCCCGTGTCCTCTTGCGGCCCCTCCCTGACTCCGTCTCTGGCTTCCGTGGTCCCTGCCACACACCTAGCCTCGCTGTCCCCACCCATGGCCCCACAGCTGCGGTGGAAGTGGCTGCTGGGCCAGATCTTCCAGGAGGACTTCTCGGAGGATGAGGAGGTGGTGCTGCTCGCCACGGACTACATGCAGCAGGTGTCCCAGCTCATCCGCTCCACGCCCCGCAGGTACAGCTGCCCATCCCTCCCCTGCGGGCCCCTCCCTGGCCTGCACCCCAGACCTAGGTGAGCTTTGGATTCCCACCTCCACCTCCGTCCAGGAGCCACACTGGGGAGGTGGGTGAGGGGCCAAGGAGTCGGAGTCCTGATCCATCCCCAGGTTCCGACGCGGCTCTCCCAGCTTCTCTGTGGGACCCTGCGCAGGGTCCAGGCTGCTTTCACTAGGCCACCTTCCCCAGGAAGCCCACCGGTCTGTCACCCCAGGAGCCCTCCCTACCAAGCTCCTGCACATCCTCTCTGCCATGCTCGGTAGGCGTGGCCTTAGAAATATCTGTCACCCGTGCTGGGGCAGCTTGCTCCCTTCCTGAGCTGCAGCTTCCTCATCTGGGGATAGTGAGGCTTGAGCGGGGGTGGGGGGGTGGGGGGGTTTGTCTGGACATCAGAAAGAGCAGGTGTGGCCACAGCTGTCCCCAGGGGTACCTTGGGAAAAGCCTCCCTGGTCTCTGCCCATCTTGGGGAGGAGCAGAGGCCTCTCAAGGCCAGCTCTGAGGCAGGCAGTCACCAGAGGTGCCCACTGCCCCAGCTCAGAGCAAATCAAAAAACGATGCTGTCTTGTGACTCATCGGCATCAGGTGACCTGCCTAGTGGCCAGGTGCGTCCGACTGTGTGTGTGGACTCGGCCCTGTTCCCCGGCGAGGGCTCAGGACACTGTAGCTTCTGCCTCTGTGCGCCTGGAATGACCCTCACTCCAGTAGGGTGCCGGGGCCACCCCCAGGCTTGAGGGCATGGGGTGGGGGCAGGGTGGTACCCTCGGGTGGCCCACCTGTGTGACTCTGTCTGGAGTCACACGGCGGCTTCCCCTGGTCCTCAGGATCCTGCACAACTACCTGGTGTGGCGCGTGGTGGTGGTCCTGAGCGAGCACCTGTCCCCGCCCTTCCGGGAGGCGCTGCACGAGCTGGCCCGCGAGATGGAGGGCAGCGACAAGCCACAGGAGCTGGCCCGCGTGTGCCTGGGCCAAGCCAACCGCCACTTCGGCATGGCGCTTGGCGCCCTCTTTGTACACGAGCACTTCTCGGCTACCAGCAAGGCCAAGGTCAGGCTTCCCTGGGCTTGGGGGCGGGGTGTGTGGGTGCTGAGCTAGGCACAGAGTCCTTGCATGGCCTCGTTCTGAGAATGGGGAGCCCCGCTCATCCCCCTGCAGCCAGGGGCCGTAGGCTCAGCTTAGGGCGCCACCCTCTCTGAGGCTCCAGGCTGCTTTCACTAGGCCGCCTTCCCCAGGAAGCCCACCGGTCTGTCACCCCAGGAACCCTCTCCACCAAGTTCCTGCACATCCTCTCGGCCATGCTCGGTAGGCGTGGCCTTAGGAACGTGTGTCACTGGTGCTGGGGCAGCTCGCTCCCTTCTAGGCTGTGAGCATTTGATCAGAGGTGCAGGGCCTGCGTCCCCACTTTCCAAGGTCTCCCCATGGTGTTCAGCACTAAGCCGTGCGCCTAGGAGGTGGCACTGTATGACGAGGGGGCCCCCTCATGCCAGGTGCTGGGAGCCCAGAGCTAAGGCCTCCCCGATTGGTCCTCGAGCCCAGATCTTCTGCCCCAAAGGTACAGCAGCTGGTGGGGGACATCAAGTATATCCTGGGCCAGCGCCTGGAGGAGCTGGACTGGATGGATGCTGAGACCAAGGCAGCTGCTCGGGCTAAGGTGAAGTAGGACCCTCTGCCTGTTTGTCGAATGCCTACTGTGTGCCAGGTGCTGGGGACAACAAAAGAGACAAAGATGCCTCTTGTGGCATTGACATCACCTGGCCTGCTTGAACCCCGATCCTTGAACCCCGCCCTAGGCTGGAGCTAGAATGTCCTCCCTTGGTAGGTGGGGGCTGCCTCCGGAGTCCCCCGGCCCACTCTCTCTGCCCTCTGTCAACCACAGCTCCAGTACATGATGGTGATGGTGGGCTACCCAGACTTCCTGCTCAAACCCGAGGCTGTGGACAAGGAGTATGAGGTGGGGCTGCCCCCTGGCCTGTTCCTGCCTGGCCTGGCCTGACCAGCTGGGCTTCTCCTGGCCTCTGGCCCAGGCCCCGAGGGCACCCGCCACCACCAGGGAGAAGGAGCCACAGCTCTCGGCTGATGGACCTCGGGAGCGGGGGCGGGTGCCTGCATGATGCTGGTCTGGCCCCGCCCCTGGCCTGCGCTGAGTCCTGCCCCCCAACCCTCACCCCCCGCACAGTTTGAGGTCCACGAGAAGACCTACTTCAAGAACATCCTAAACAGCATCCGTTTCAGCATCCAGCTGTCCGTCAAGAAGATCCGGCAGGAGGTGGACAAGTCCACGTGGGTGCCAGGCCTGGAGCTGGGGGTGGAGGGCATGGGGAGCAAGGGAGGATCATGGGGAGAGGGCACCTTACCAGAGCCGGGAGGCTGGTGGGACGGACTGCCTCATGCCATGCAGGGGGTACAGGGCCTACTCGGGTTGTGGGTGGGGCCGTCGGGACTGGGGGAGGCAGAGGACAAGGCTGTAGAGTGGGCCACCAGAGCAGCCTTTGGGAAGAAGGCTAGGAGGTAGGGGTTTGGGGAGGGAGTGTGGGTTTCCCAGCTGACCCCAGCCTCTCTCCACAGGTGGCTGCTCCCCCCACAGGCGCTTAATGCCTACTATCTACCCAACAAGAACCAGATGGGTAAGGGGCTTGTTCTGGCAGGGGCTGGGCCAGAGGTGGGCCAGTCTCCTGCTAACCAAACCCTCCCTGTAGTGTTTCCTGCTGGAATCCTGCAGCCCACGCTGTACGACCCCGACTTTCCGCAGTGAGTACATAACCTGGCCTCGGCTGCGGGGCGGGCGGGCGGCGGCTGCTCAGAGGGCCCCTAATTCAGGCTGGGGCCAGGTGCTGTGCCATCGGCAGGCCCCGGGGCTCGATAGGCCCACTTCATCCTTGGTTATTTAGGAGAATGTGTGCCAGGTGCTGAGACAACAAGAGACACAGATACCTCTTGTGGAATTGACATCACCTGGCCTGCTTGAACCCCGCTCCTTGGACCCCTGGGATTTATTTTATGGATTTTATTTGATTAATTTTATTTTTTAAATGTCTCGTGTCCCCCCTGTCCGGTTCGAGGTGTCATTAGGTGTTTCAGAAGTGCGGCGACCCTGTGACGACCCAAACCCCATGTAGGGTGCCTCAGTTTCCCTTCCGTCTCCTCCGACCCTGTTTCCTGTCCCCACCCCAGCTGTGTTAGATTTTATTTCCTAAAGAGCAGTTGCACGGGTATCATCGGCCCATGAGGAAGCTGAGGCGGGAGAGCCCCGGGAACGTGGGGGCTCCACTGTGGCTTCCCGGAGTCCCCGCGTAGCCTGGCAGGGGTCCCCTGGGGCCGAGGCGGCAGCACGGGGCAGTGGGCTCTCGGTGGCGGGGCGGGGGGCTCGTGGAGCCTCACGCTGCTGCTGTGGGCCCAGGTCTCTGAACTACGGGGGCATCGGCACCATCATCGGGCACGAGCTGACCCATGGCTACGACGACTGGGGTGAGGCCGGGGGGGGCAGGCGGCTTGGGGTGGCCCAGGGGTGGGCAGGGACCGGCCAGAGAACAGGCAGTGGGGGCAGGGCGGTGATGGTCTCACTGAGGCCCCCCCCCAGGGCCCCTCTGTTCTCATCGTCTAGACAGAGTGGGGGGCGTGGAGGGACCTGGTGTCCAGCCCAGGCTCTGGGGACGAGGGTCCGTCACAGCCCACTGTCCCCAGGGGGCCAGTACGACCGCTCGGGGAATGCGCTGCACTGGTGGACGGAGGCCTCCTACAGTCGCTTCCTGCGCAGGGCAGAGTGCATCGTCCACCTGTACGACAACTTCACCGTCTACAACCAGCGGGTGAGGCGCCCTGGCCCGTCGGCCTGCGGCCCAGCCAGACACAGACCGAGAGCATGCTTGCCCCCACGAACATGCTCACGTGTGTGCCCATGCACACGCACACACACATACGCACACACACACTCTCACACACACCCACGCCCACACACACACGCACACACTCACGCCCATGCACACGTGCACACACACACTCACACACACCCACGCTCATGCCCATGCACACATACACACATATTCACACGTGCACACACGCACACTCACGCCCACGCACATCCACACGCGTGTGCCCATGTACACCCCCACGCACACACACTCACATGCCCACGCACACACACACACTTACCCCCCACACGCCCATGCCCACGCCCACACACACGCCCACGTACATATGCGTGCGCCCATGCACATGCCCACGTCCACGCACATGCACATGCGTGTGCCCGAACAACTTCCCTGCTAGTCCCTGCCACGCGCCCAGGGAGTGCGTACACTCACGCGGGCCCACGAACGAGTTCACACAGACTCACGAGGGCCCCCGGGGCCCAAAGGGACTGGAGCCCCACCCTGGCCCTTTGGGAAAGGGCCGGGGAGAGCCAGGGCCCAGGGTGGCAAGGCCTGAGGGGGGTCTGTGGCCCCATACAGACGCCCTTCCCCCGCAACCTCCTCCTTCCCCGCAGGTAAACGGGAAGCACACGCTTGGTGAGAACATCGCGGACATGGGCGGCCTCAAGCTGGCCTACTATGTGAGCTGCCCTGCCTGGCTTTCGTTCCCTGCCAGGGAAGGGTGGGGGCTGATGGGAACACGACCAGAGATGTAGGCACCCCCCACCCTCATCCTGGTCTAGGGGAAGCGGCCTGTGCCAGGCACGGGACCCACTGGGACAGGGGGCAGGCACTCCCAGGCCCTGCATTTGGGAGAGGGCGTAAGGCTGCCTGGAGGGGGTGGCACCCGCCTGGGCTTCGCCTTCTCAGGAGGGAGCATAGTTTGGAGAGGCGGGGAGCTGGGGGCTCAGTGTGACGTGGTCAGAGCCAGGCCGCTGAGGGGCTGCCCCACTGCGGGCACTGCAGCTGCACCCTCCTCCTGCACCCCAGGCCTATCAGAAGTGGGTGCGGGAGCACGGCCCGGAACACCCACTGCACCGACTCAAGTACACACACAACCAGCTCTTCTTCATCGCCTTTGCCCAGGTGGGCCAGCGAGGGCGTGCGGGGGCTGGGTGAGGGCCCGTGGGGGCCCAGCTGGGGGCAGCGGCCCTGTGGGCGCCGAAGGGGGGCGTTCCGGCCTCGTGTGCTGGGGGTTGCGTGTGTGTGTGTGTGGGGGGGTCTTGCAGGGCTTGGGCAGTAGACGCCTGGCCTCATCTCCCACTCCCCTCCCCGGCACCCCCCACCCCGGGCCCAGAACTGGTGCATCAAGCGACGGTCGCAGTCCATCTACCTGCAGGTGCTGACCGACAAGCACGCACCTGAGCACTACAGGTACGCGCGCCTGCCTGCGCCGGCCTCGCTGTCTCCTGGTGTCTGGGTGGGAAGGGACAGCTGGGTGGTGGTGGGACCCACACTTTGTGGGTCTCTGCTCCCACTCCAGGGTACTGGGCAGCGTGTCCCAGTTCGAGGAGTTCGGCCGGGCTTTCCATTGCCCCAAAGACTCACCCATGAACCCCGCCCACAAGTGCTCTGTGTGGTGAGCCCGGCCACACGCCCACCTGCCCGAACGCCCCCACTGCCCTGCACGAATCTCTGCCCACCGCCCGCTGGCCGCCGGGGCAGGCATGGACTCGCTCTGGCCCTCTGCGGGCGCTGCCCACCTTCCCAGCCTCTCCAGGACCCAGCCCCCATGCGGTCCCTCATGTTAGGGGGTGGCCAGAGCAGGGGTGAGGTTGGTCTCCAGGAGGGCATGGGGGAGAGATGCCGGGCCCCCAGACTTGGCTCTAGGGAGCCAGACCCTCCGGCCAGGCTGGACAGTCCAGGCCCCTCCTCTGCTGTGTTCTTGCTGCTATGTCTGATCAATAAAGCTGCTGTACTGTCATGCTGGTGGGCTGGGGGACCCCTCTTGGAGGAGGGACAGGTGGGCTGGGGGACCCCTCTGGGAGGAGGGACAGGTGGGCTGGGGGACCTCTCTGGGGGAGAGGCTCAGGCCCTTAGCACCACTGAGACCCTGCAGACTTGCTTGTCCCCTCCTGGTGGCCTTGGCCTCGACTCACACTTACAGAGGGGTGGGGGCTGCCTCTGTCTTGTCTCCCCAGGCTCCTCTGTTCGTTCCACCATCCTCCGATTTTCCCTTCCCCCAAGTCCTAACGAGGAGCCTGCCCAGTTCTGGGGATGCCCCAGACAAGCCTCGTGAGTGCCAGAATGCCCGGCCCTCGTGTGATGCGGGGTGCACGTCCCCTGAGAGTCCGGAGTGGCGTCTCACCGTCCCCCCCGCCCCCAGGACGAGTTCTGCAGGGTTTCTCAGTGATCCCAGGTCCTGGGGAGCCCTGACTCACACTTACAGGGGGGTGGGGTCCGGCCCTGGCCCTGTGACGTGGAGGTGGCCCCATGACATGGAGCGGGAGGGGTGGAGAAAGTGTAGCCTGTCGTGGACAGAAGCAGGGAGCTGGAGGACGGTCCAGGGGGTCCCCCCACTGGGGCACCCCAGGCATCTGCCACATGGGGCCAGCCCCTCCCTACACACTTCCCGGTGCGCCCGTCCCCATCTCCCGCGGAAGTGGGGATTCCCTTGGCGGCCCACTTCCTGCCATTATGTGGAGAGTGTTTGTCCCCTCCCAGCCTGGAGTGAGGTTTAAAAAGTCCCCTGTGTGTGAGCTAGAAAGTGCACCTGCCGTGGCTGATCGGGCAGAGTGGAGCGGAGCGGAGTTGGGAGGGCTCCCCAAGAAGAGGCAGCACCCCACGGGAGGGGCCAAGTTCCCCAAGGGGCACGGCTTCTTCCTTGGGAAAGACTGCAGAGGCCACAGAGCACAGCTCAGAGCCACCTTTCCAGGGTGAAGGTGGGGCCTGCAGGGGCCACGTGGAGGAGACCTGCCCTGGTTTCCCCTAGAGACCCCTTTTCCCTGGGCTGGGCATATACGTCACTGTCCTCGGACAGTGGGGGCAGTCTCTGCCTCAACCAGCCACCTGCCTTGGTGGGGCCTGGTGTCTGGGACCCCCACACCCCATACCCCACCCCAACCTTCTGGCCTGAGATCCTGGCTAGAACTGGAATCCCCAAGCCCAGCCCACTTGTCCTCAACCTGGGCTCCCCAAGTTCCCCAGATCCACTCAAGACCCATCCCTCCCATCTCTCTGCAGGCTTCGGGGAGGCCTCAGGGCTGGGGGCCTGCGGGGTTGGCCTCCAGAGGCCTTAGGAAGTCACTTCCACGGTACCACGGGAAGTGTGGCAAAGCCTAGATTCTGTCTTCTGCCTGTGCCCAGCCGAGGGAACCACAGGGAAGGGTCACGTGCGGGAAGGTGGGCCCGGGGCCCTGGGGGAGGACGCAAGGTTCCTGGCCTGGGGGCTGGCCTGGAGCCAGAGCCCAGGACGTCCCAGGAGCCTCAGCTGCCGATGTGCCCATCGTGGGGGCAGGGTTGTGGGTGACAGGCTGTGAGGCCACCAGAGACCCCTCAGCCTGAGGGATCCCCGCCAGGCTCGATGTCGTGATGTCGCTGCTACCTGGGGCTCCGGGGCCCCTCACACTCCTTCAGGGAGAAAGGAGGGAGACCATTGGGTCAGAAGGAGCGAAAAAGCCAAGGATATCTCAAGGGCAGAGGCCTGATGCTCAGACACGGAACCCAGAGCCACGGGGCGGCCCAGCAGGGCCCGGGTGTGACATAGTGTGTCACCCACCGGTTCCCAACTGCTCTCCAGACAGACCCTAAGCGCAGCCTCACTGCAGCTCCGTGAGGCGGACAGAGACGCAGGGACCGCCCCGTAACTGAGGGGGCTTCGTGCCATTTTTCAAGGTCACGCTGCTGGCGTCAGCGGATTGGCGCGTCTTGGCTGCCGGGTGCTCTGGGTGACTGTGCCACATGCGGCGTCAGCTCCCAACGCGACCTGTTTGTTAGGGAACGTGGACGTGGCCCAGACCCCGGCCGTTTCGCTGTCTGCGGGGCCCTGGACTGGCAGCGGCCCCGCACCGCACCGCACCGCACCGAGGAGTAGCTGACCGGTGCTGCGGGGCGGAGGAGGGGAGCAAACAGCACGGCTGCCCGCTGGGCCTCGGTGTCCTGGGCCTCGGTGTCCCTCGGTCTAAGTGGGGAGCTGGAGCACAGCGGTGAAGGCCCTTCCAACGGAGGGCAGTGATTCTAGGAGCTGCCTGGGGCTGGCTCCACCCGCCTCCCTGGGGGCGGGGCGGGGCGGGGCGGGGCGGGGCGGGGCGGGCCCACCCACACGGAAAATGGCCTCTGAGCGCAGCTCATTAGCTATTCGGGATGACAGACAGCAATCTGCAGCTAAGCATCCAATCAGGAGGAGAAGCAGCTCGGGATGGCTTCCACCTGTGTGCCCGTGAGGTGCACAGGGCCTCAAGGTCCCCCACCTCAGCCACCTATAACCTTGAGCCCAGGGGTCACGGCTGGGTGACCTTGGCCACTGACTCACTGTCTCTGAACCCCAGGAGGATCATCGGTGGGCCTGGGGCTGCGTTGAGGGGTGCACTCGCCTGTGGTAGAGCGAAGTGAGTCCCCCACCCCTGCCCAAATCGGAGTCCTCAGGACCCAAGATGCAGGGGTGGCTCTCAGCTGGGGTGCCCTGTGGGTACCACCAGTTCAGTACAGATTCAGGAAGCATTGGAACCCAAGCTTCCTTGCCTGGAGTCTTAGAGGGGACATCGGTGTTGGTGGCCTGGGATTTCTGGGGTATCCTAGAACGGGCTCAGGGTGGCCCTGAGCAGCCCTGAGCCCCAGGCCTTTCTAACCAGTTCAGTGGAGCCTAAATTCAAGTGTCTGTCACCCACGTGGTTGCTTCTTTGCTGACCAGATGTCCAGCGTCTGGGGGGGTCCCAGGTGCTCCAGCTGGTGAGGTGCCCCGGATGCAATATCTTTAAATGACTTGAGTCTCTTGCAAAAGTGTCGGGAAGCCCAGGATTCTCTCTATGCAAACGCCTCTGGGCGAGTTCTTTCTCATGCCCCCTTGGGCGGGCTGGCTCCTCCCCACCCCCATGCTCCCCAAGCTGGGCAGCACCCTGATTGCTTCCCTCCCCAAGGACCACCCACACCAGCTTGGGTGGAGCCACAGGCTTTGCTGGAGATGGGGGGTGGGTGGTGCTGGATGGGGCATGGCCCATTCAGCTGCTGGCGGGGCCCTTTCACTGTCTCCTCCCCTTTCTGGGCTCCTCACACCTAACGGGCTTACGAAGCCCATTTTTAAACCCACTTTTTCTCCATCTGTTAAAAAGAGCAATTTCCTCTTTCCCCTGCAGGCTCCAGCCTTATCCAGAGCCTGAGCACTGTCTGTGCCACCCTCCCTCCACCCCCCAGGCTGTCCCCTGGGGCCACCCTGCAGCAGGAGAGGCCAGAGGGCAGGCCTGAGAGTCCAGCTTCCCTTCCCAGTCCCCACAGCCTCTGCGGGAGCTGGGCTGCGGGGGAGGGGCTGATGAGGCTCACACTGCCTCCCACCACCGTACAAAACAAAAGAGACTACAGTCCATTTTTGTTCAAATGAGCCTTCCTCCTTCCGGCTCCCCTTCCATCCCTGCCCAGACCCGTTTAGGCTTTGAAAGCAGGGAGCCCTCCCTGGTCCTGGTTACTTGCCACTGACCACAGCAGGCGGGCCTTGGGAACGTTTTTATGGAGAAAAATGCAGGCCGCGGAGCACGAGACACCATTTATAATTCCTTTGTGCGCTTATTGGAGGTTTGAGAACGATATGAAACTCAGCTCAAAGTCCTCGCTCCCTAACCTCACTTTTCACCCCTGGAGTCCACGAATTTGACGGGACATCGCCGAGTGGTACCTTGGCAGTCGTGTGCTGCACCCCCATCTAAGGAGCAGCCCTTCCCTGCAGCTCTGTCACTGAGTCACCAGCCTCACCTGGAAAACTGCCAGGGGTGGGGATTCCAGGTCCCCAGGCCCCCCTCCCTTTGAGGACAACTGTCCTGTCCTGCAGGCCTTACAATGAGCCAGACTCAACCCCTGGCACCCTGGTGGGGTCCCGGCCCCGTGAGCCCTCTTTCTGTGGCCTGAGGTGGACCACAGGCTCCCGGTCCAGGGGTCGTGTGTCCCCTCCGGGCTCAGCATCTGCCTTTGTACCAACTGCGCGGTTCATGTGACGTGGTTGCAGCTTATTGGGGGGGCCTTCTCATTGGCCTGGATTGGGGGTTCTTGGCCCTCATTTATTCATTTGAGGAGCCTTCCCACACGTTCCCCTGGCCGTAGTCTCCCCGCTGCTACTGGGGTGTGCCTCATTCTGCCCCGTGTCACCTGCTCACTTCCCCCTTCTGCAGGGATACTCTGCTGCAGCAAAAATGCACCCATCCCATCGAAGCCCCCAGATGCCGCCTCCTCCCCATCCTCCCTGCCACCCCATGCAGGGCGGGAGGTGTCCAGCGGGCGCACAGTGCACCCTCTATCTCTTAGGTCCAGGTCCCTCCTGTGAGCTGGGCTGGCGTCCAGCGTGAGCTCATCTGGTTGGAGGGGATGAGCTGGCACCTGGGTCCCCTACCTCTAGGACCCAGGAGCCTCTGACAGCAGCTCAGGTTGATCCCTTGGGCCGGCAGGCAGCTCAGATCCCCAGGCTCCTTGCTGTCACATGGTGCTATTAAGCCTTGTCTCTCCTTGGCTATAATTTGCATAAATAATGACATTCTCCCTCCTTCCTTTGGGACCAAACCTTTGCAGGGGCTCGGGCAAGGAGCTGCATGGATGGAGAGGTCTGAGAGCAGCTACTTCTTCTCACCAAGGGGCCCGGGCCAGGTGGGGGAGGGGAGGAGGTGCTGTACGGGCTGATGACCAGGAACTTGCAAATCTGGTGAGCACAGAAAGGGACAGAACAAGGGTGTCAGGGCCTGGATGCCACCTGCTGAGGGTGGATGGTGGCCTCGCACTTTGGGACAGGCGGTGGCTGTGTCCTCCCCAAGGGGCAGCTCAGAAGACATAAGACTGGTTCTCGGGCCGCGTGCCAGGCACATCCCCGCAGAGCGGGCGTCTGTGGTGGCTGCGTCCAGGGAGCTCGGGCTGCCTTTGCCGGGCCGTGGCCTGGAGTGGCCACTGGTAGCACATGCTGAAGCCCTGTCCCCTACAGTAACAGACTCCGGGCCACCTGAGCTCAGAGAGTACAACTGAAAACACTGCCCAGCTCCACGCAGGGAGGCAGGGACTCCGGGAGGTGTCCTCGAGGGGACAACGGCCCGTCACATGGATGCTGCCCAGGCGGGGACCCAGGGGGGTGATGGAGTCAGATGGTAATGGCAGCCCCAGGTCAGGATGAGGGTGCGTCTGGCACCCCCTTGTCCCTCGCATCTGTGAGGCAGGGGACCTGTTTTCACCTATCAGGACGCATCCCGTGCCACGCAGGACGGGATTCAGGAGCGAGCTCCAAGGGGCTCCATAAGCGAGGCACTCTCTGTCTAGCTGGGACTGGAGCTGTGGCGCCCTCCAGAGCCCAGTCTGAGCTCTGCAGAAAGTGACAAAGCCACGGTCCCAGGGGATGGTTAGGCCGAAGAGTCCGGTCAGGGCCCAGGCACTCCTGGTCTCCCATCCAGACCTCCAGACCTCGGGGGGATTGGTGAAAGGGACGGGGGGCCTTCCCGAGTGCCTCCTGCGCCCTGGGCTCCCCCATGCTTCGCCTCACTTGCAGCCACAACCTTGGGCAGGGGGCCACGCGAAGATGGACTCGGGCACTTGTTCGCAAGTATTTACCATCCAGCTCCATGCTGGGCCCTTCGCCTGGTCAGCCGGGCACCCACTCCGTACGGTTCTCAGGTGTCCTGGGGGAACGGAATGTGGGTGCTGCCGGCACTGACTGGCACAGCACCCCCACCCCTCCCCTTCTGCCATTTGCTCCCTTTCAGTGGCTTACGATGAATTAGACTTCAGCGTGTGTCTGGATTTACGGATTCTGTGACCTAGCTTTAAACAAACTTCTCCAAGATCCTCCAAGATCATCAAACGACTTACAAAATATTCCTGTAAAAAACTGCAAGTAATACCACGAATCCACACACAGGAACGTCACCTAGGACACTTTGTCCCTTCCATACTGTGCTCGTCATCACCCATGGCACAGATCGGATGAGAAGTTAGTCATCCCTGGGGAAGCTTGCCCTGGGTGTCCGGTGCCCTGAGACGTTAGTAAATGATAACATGATATCCTCATGGTTAGCAAGGCATTTTACAAGGAAGCTTCCAGAACATGAAGCCAAACCCCTGGAATTTTTCCCAATGATGTTTAAAGTTATGTGCTGTTTCAACCAGCCCTTTTTGGAATTTCTCCAAGCGATGATAACTATTTGGAAAACACTTGGAAAGTTTCTTGCATAATAGCAGAAGACAAAAACAACAACAACAAAAACACACATAAACAAACAAAAAAACACCAGGCAGGCACTTACTTTTTTCTGCTGCAGTAAAAATGGCAGAAACAATGAACAGAAAATGATCTGTCGACAAACCGAAAGGTATTTCTTTGTCAGCAAATACTGTTAGGAGATGTAGGGAAAACACTGCCGCAGATTAGAAGAAAATGTTTGAGCAAATTGCCCAGTGTGGGAGGTTTGCTATACAGTCGGATGAAAGTACAGATGTTTCTACCGCATCCCAGCTTAAGGTGCTCACCGGCTTCTGTTCCGATAATGAAATACACAAACTCTTTTTGTGTGAGCCACTAAAAAGTAAGCTATGGCAGGGAAGATGTATGCTCAACCGTAAATGTCTCGTTTAATAAAAACCGTGTCATCTGGAGAAGACGGTGTAAGTGTACCCTTTGATGGAACAGCTACTCAGAAAGGATATTTATTTTCAACGTTTCCGGATGAGGAAAAGGTAGAGAGGCAGCAAGCAGCACTTGCAAAACTCAGCCAGCTAGTCCATGCACAGTCCAACCATTGCAGGGAAGAATGAGAAGACTCGAGGGCACGTAAAATGCTGCAGGAGCCATCAGTGGCACTAACTTTATAAAACCACGATTGTCCTAGTCCAGTAGAAGCCTCGTGATACTGAGCAATGTGGAGGTCGGGAGCAGGGAGGATGCTGACTTCTACCCTTATGGGTTTTTTCGGCTGGTCTAATAATAAAATAGATACGAGACAGATTAACCAGAGAACAAGGACCAAGTTCAATTGCATACAAATGAGAACCCCACGCACCAGAGTCAGAGACGGCACAGACAGGAGAGGTTCAGAGGCAGAAAAGGAAAAGTGAGGTGCGTGTGACATTGGGAGCTAAGGAGGAGGTGAAGTGCCTGGGGCTTCCGAGGGGAGGAAGGACATTTGCAGGACAATAAGAAGAGCAGATGTTCAGTAATTAGAAATTTGTCCTGCTCTCTAGTTAGGTCATAAAAAGTTATTTCTGGTGATAACTCTTATGACAGGCAAGGCCCTTGATTAACATTCTTTAAGGGAGAGGTCAATTTTCTCACGATCCCAAAGGGTCTTGGTCGCCTTCAGCTCGAGACAACCCTCATGCCAAAGCGGCACATGTTGGGGAGGCCTGGGATGAACCCCTTCCGTTCTGCCTTTGAAACTTCCTGAGACGTTTCACATTCCAGAAGCTGGGTTGATAGATTGTTCCATATTTCATTAAACCAGCCTCAGTCTCAAGAATAGGTCGGTTCAGTGAGATAGTTTCGTCTCATTTCAGGAGGTGGTGATGACGGGAGGTGGGCCCCCTGGTACATGCCATCAGGTACTTAATAAGAGGCATCTCTATGGAAACAAAAGAAAAATGAAGGTTCGTGATAAGAGCAGAATTCATGATCCAGGTTTCTGAGGGCTGAAGGCAGGCAGAGAAGACCTCTAGATGTGGGACTCCGAGCGTCCCCAGATGGAGGAAGGTGGCAGTGACGGTCTGAGCGTCTCCCGGTCTGCAGTTTGGATGTCTCTGGCCATCCTTCTGCCACAGGCATGAGGGTTGTCCACAGATGAGCTGTCGTGGTGATTGCTCTGAAGTTTGTATCATGGGTTGGGTTGGGAAAATGACACTTTCAGTTCTCAGTGATTTCAAGTCAAAAGATGGGGGAAAAAATTGGAAATATTAGTTTGGAGAGTCACAGCCAGATATTGGCGAAAACTAGAATTCAGGATCCAGTCTAGTTTATAGGTAAAAACAAAATCTCAGAAGATAATAAACAGCGCTCGAATCTAATATCCACAAGTGTTTCCTGCAACACAATTTTTCTAAGAAAACCTCTATTTTTTTTTTTACCAAAGATATCCAAATTAGGACTCATCGATTTAAAATAAACCCAGTTTCAATCAACTGGGCCTATGATTTGTACAAATACAACAAGATTAGCAATTGATCATATAAGTTCTTTTCAATCTGCTTTGCTAGAATTTTTCGAAAGGAATCTTCTCTTGAGGCCAGAAAAGCCAAGGCAAGGACTTAGAATCAGACTTCACCTTCGGTACCTATAGATTTGGGTGAGTTCCTCATTTCTCAGCATCACCAAAGTCCCTAGAGATTCCTGCACCTGCCAAAAAGTGACCTTTACTCTCTTGGTATGGATGCTGGGAAACCTTTAGGCAAGGTACCAGGCCAATATTTCCAAGATTTTTTTTTGTGTGTGCCCACAAGTTAGTCTTAGGGTCTTAAAGCTGTCTGGTTATATCTGAGTTTATGCATGCCTCTCTCAAATATGATATCCCAGTCAAAACCTTGGTAATAAACCCAGCTTCTAATTGTGTCCTGTTCCAAGGAGAACCAGATTTTTTTTTTAACTTATACAATTAACAATATTGCCATGAAAATAAAAATACAGAGTTTCTGAATTCTGGAAGGATTACGTAGAAAGAAAGAGATAACTGTTTCAATTCTACTTACAAAAAGGTATAATTTACCAAATTTCTGTAAGTCATAGTTTGAGAGAAAAAATTTCTTTGTATCTGGAAAAACAAAAAAATTAAATAACCAGCAACAAATTCATACAAATTTTAATTATCTCTATCAGTTCATTCAGTCCTGCGTAATTAAGACTTTTTCTGCTTGAATCCAGTTTTTTTCCATTAGTTCTCTCCACCTTGCCTGATGTTTGAGGGTCTGTGATAATTTCAAGAAGTTTGGAAGGCTTTCCATCAACACGCGTATGATTTGCTCGATGAAGTGGGTGCCTCAATCACTAGAGATTGTGGAAGGTGTACCCCAAGAAGAAAACGCATTTTTCTAATGCAGTTTCTTTGCCACTGTGAGGGTATCAGTCTTGCAGCAGGGGGGGTCTTCAACCCATCTGGGAAATATATGTATATGTATATATGTGTATATATATACACACACACACACATACACACACACACACATATACACACACACACAAATATTATATATAAAGAACATGAGTATATGTATATGTGTGTATATATACACACATATATAATATGTGTATTTACATATTATATACAAAGAACATATGTATATATACATATTATATATAAAGAACATATGTATATGTATATATACATATACATACACACACACATATTATATATAAAGAACATATTGATAACCCATACTAAGTAGCAGTTGAGTGAAGTCCAGCTTAAAGGTACAGTGGTGGACGAAGGAATGCAAAAACCTAAAAATGTGGTTTGCCAGGGAGCGGGGAAGGAGCAAACTGTGCCCTGGGTGTCCCATAGCCCTATTAGTATAATAAACTATTTACCCACAATACTTTCTCCCAAGGGAGAATAAAGAGGGAGACAGAGGACACACCCCATGCCATCTGACCTTTGATTTGAAGATAGGCAGGAAGGCACCTCCCCACAGGAGATGTCCATGGCCTTGCCCATAAGGTGTCTATACTTCCAGGTGATCAAGAAGCAGGTGCTTTGGCACAAATGCGTGTGTGGACACTGCAGATTGGGTACCCGTGGTGGACGGCGACAAGCAGTCACACCTCAAAGGACACGGTGTAGGGAAATGGCAAAAGCACGTGATGGTGAGTGGAGGGCCCACCTTCCCTATAACCACAGGTGACTGGGATGGCAAAATGAAATAATGGTGTCCTTAAGGAATGGATAAAATTACTAACTAGAAAACCTTCTTTGGTCGGACAAAGGTGCTTTCCCAGTACACTCCACTGACCAGCTCACGGGCCCTGTCGATGCATGCGCCAGGCGGGGCCCGCAGCCTGAGGGACCCCGTAGCCTGAGGGACCCCGTGTGGTAACGCTGTGGAGGAGGGGGAAGCCGGCCATCGTGCCCATGCTTCCCCGGCCGAGGAGGGCGCAAAGCCCTGCTGTCTCTGGGGACCGTTTCCTGGAATCTGCAATGCCAGGGTCAGCCGAGAGGGGGCAGTCACTTCGCACCCCCCGGTGGGGGAGAGCTGCTCATTCTCTCGTGGGGCCCTGTCATCCTAACGCAAGCAAGGCCTGGGGATCCCTGCTCTACACAGAGCAGGACATGCGCCATCGAGAGAGGAGCCCGGAAGAGGCATGTGTCCCTCCCCGTCACCTCCTCGCACACCAGACGGCACCCCCTCCCCCAACATGGATGACGCACACCAGTTCCCAGGGCTGCGGCCACTTCGACAATCTAAACATCAGGCTAAGGTTAATCCTCATAGGAGAATTACTAGAAGATCTTCTAATCCAAGTTGCCATTAAATACCTATCTTTCTGATCTTCAGTTTCTGCGGTTCCTGTGGCACCCGCTTACTGGGGGCACCTGTGCCCATCATCCCAACTGCGTGTTGTATTTATACCAGATAAATTTGCTGATAGTTCTTTGTTAGCACGTATGAAAACTCAAGGAAACGGGCCTAGGTAACCCGACCCCAGAGCCTTCTGACCACATACCACACGTGGATGAGGTTCGAGCTCCGCCCCCATGGGCTCCCCATCCCTCAGCTTTTACCTCCCACGGTGCAGCTGCTGGCCCCTGACAGTAGGTGACGCTGCCTCAGGGTGCACGCAGGTCCCTGTCCTTGCTCAAGGCCGCCTGCCTTAAGGCCAGGCATGCCCCTCCCGGACCTGCCCATCCCGGCTCTCTATCCCCTCTCTCACTCCCTGCCGCATTCTGTACCCCGCATACTAGTAATGATTTTCCCCTCAAGAACATATCGGTACTAGAATTACATCGTATGAACGGTTTATTGGTGATTCCTGTGTCTCTCCGGGGACTCTCCTGTTCACCAACCTCTGTCCAGAGCCCAGAGGGGACAGAGGCCGCTCTGGGGTGCGGGCACTGCACCCACAGCTTCCCAGAGCTCCTTGCCTCTCCAGGTCTGGATGGGCTTGGGGAATGACCAGCTCAGTGTCTGGCTGACTTGGGACAGTCTCTCCTTTCTGTGTCTCCATCTGTTCCTGTGTCAGTCAGGGTTGGGGGGGGAGGAGGCGGGAAGGGGTAGGAGCAGGCTGTGTGCCAAAGACGCCCTGGGCATCCTGCCCCAGCAGCCTCCTCAGCCACCAAGGTGCCTGATGGGACAGCTGCAGGGTGACAGGAAGCCGCCTCTGAGGGCACCCGGACTCTCGCTGGATTCTCGCAGGTTCCGAGGCTGGGGACGGGGAGTCTAGGGCGGCCCTGCGGGACCGTGGTGAGCAGGAAAGCCTCCGCCTCGGCTTCCACGGGGCCAGCGGCCCCCACCGGGCGCGGTGGGAGCCGCGCTGCTCACGCTGACAACTCACTTACTGCCAATAGGTCAGGACTAGGAGGAGCTGGAGGCTGTGGGCGGCCTGTGGTTGAACCTCAGGGAGCAGGAGACCTAACCATGGGGTGAGGGCATAGGAGGGGTGGAGACCCTATTAGTGGGGGGGGTTCAATCAGAGCGCGACAGCCCCCAGCAGCGGAGGCAGCAGCAGCACCCCGGCCAGCAGAGCCAGCGACGGCCCGGCCGCTGGCCCGGGGTGTGCAGCGTCCGTGGCGCCGGCGGGGGGCGGCAGGCCACAGTCCGCGTAGGGCTCCAGGCAGGCGGCGAAGGCCATGACGTGCGCCACGAAGCTCTGCTCCTGCACGCCGTGCACCAGGTGCGCCTGCGGGCCGCGCGCGAACACCGCCACGTCCTCTCCGCCGTGCGTCTCCGACGCCACCGGCACGGCTGCCTGCTGCCGGTACTCGGGGTCCGCTGGCCAAGGGTGCAGGTTCACGCTGGGGGGTGGGGCCCTTGGAGGGACACCACCCTCGCCCGAGCTCCGCACTGTGGCTCACCCAGCTCGCAACACTCACAGCTCTGACTCTCGCTGACATTGGGCCGGGAGCCCCCGCTGAGCGAGAAACCGGGGCCATTGCCATAAAGGAGGCTGGTGTAGGTCTTGCCATCTGATGCTTTCAGTGGGGCCAGGCCTGCAGAGAGCGGGGGTGGGGGG
>PVKZ01007314.1:0-24969 GCA_004027375.1 Macroglossus sobrinus | reverse complement strand
GTTTTTTTTTTTTTAAGGAGAAATAACACGGTTGATAAAAACCTCATTAAATAAACCCATTATCAATCTGCCATTCCATGGGCTTTTGAAAAATAGCTGTCCTGACAAATGGCTCTGACATGTTGCTCAAGGCAGTTCTAATTGTTATTCGCTATTTTGGTGTTTGAATAATGTTTTCTTGACCTGATAAATTGCATGATAAAAAGAATCAGTTAATAATAGTGTCTAGAAACTCTTTAGCACACCAGGAGTCCATTTATTTGAAAATGGTACAAACTGACTCATTATCACTTACCACTCACACAAGAACATGAGCATTATTGGCTTGTAATATTAAAAAAAAAAAAAAGCAGTCACTTTCTACATTAATATCTTTGAAACCAGAACAAAGAGAAGGAAAAGGAGATTCATGATTCTCCCAGTGTCCATGGATTATCTAGGCTTCAAATACGCATGCCACTGTGTTTTGTCATAACAGGTAAGAAGCAGAATTCTTTGGTACAGTCGGATTGGACAGGGTGACAATGGGGTTCAAAATATAAGGCAGGACGAGACAGAGAGATGACGGGGAGCGTTTGACATGACGAGGCCAACGAATAGATGAAGAACCCCGCTCCTTCACCCCCAACACCAGCGCTCCCAGACTTTTGTATTCTAGGTAAGAAAGAGACCAAATGATTTCTTTTTCTGTTGCAACTTAACCATCATCTACCGACTACAGCACCAAAGGTGATCGTGTGGAGAAAGGCATGTGCATTTCTACTGTCTGAGCTCTTCAGAGACTTTATGGTCTCGTGTAAACTGAGTATTTTTATTCATTCATTCATTCATTCATTCATTCATTTGATAATTTATTCTGTCCTCTCTGTTCTTTTTTGGAACTCCCATTAATTAAATTTTCTTTTTCTCTCCTGTGTTTTTCTTGCTCTTCTTTTTTCTGGTACATTTATTAGCATCGTTTTTCAACTGCTCCCTTGAATATATACAATTTTTTCCCTTTTGAATGTTTTATCCATGTTCTTTTTTTCAACAGCATCTCTCTTTTTCACGAATACACTTCTCTTATCTCTCTGAGTCTATTATTATAATTTTATGAATTTTATCCTTTTCCCCTCATTTTATTCTTTTCTTCCCAATTTTTTTCTTTTTCTGCCTTTGTTTGGGTGTCTGTTCTAATTCTGTATCTTTCCTCAACACGACTGGTGATTACCCTGCTCCCATTTAAGACCAGTGCACTAAAAATCAGACAAGAGCCTCAATTTAAACCAAATATAAAAGGAAAATTCCAAACCAGAGAAAATATGTGTTATATTAGTTATAGAATAATGGTCGATGTTTATATATCTAAAGAGAATGACCACATTAACAAGAAAAGATGACTATTTCAATAAAAGTGGATAAATGCAGCAGACAACCAATTTGCAACATATAATTAGCTAACATTTAAAATGCTTACCTAGTAATCAGCTATCAACTAAAACAACAAAATGACCTTTTTGGCACCAAATTGTCCCTTTTTTATTATAACTTTAAATTTTGGCAAGGATAGGGAAACATTCTTCTCATTCATTGCTGGTGGGACTATAAATCGGTGAATTCTTTCAGGGTGAGAATTCAGCTATGAGTATTAAAGCTTTGAGTCAGCAAGTCTGCTTAAGATCATCTTGAGCACATAATTAGTCAACTTTTCAAAGACGTGAGTGTAGTGCCCTGTTGTTTATTACAATGAAAATCAGACACAATCAAGAGATGAATAGGACCAATAACGATTATACTCATCTGAGGAATCCTATTTAGCTATAAGGAATGATGTCATCACCATTTATTTATGGACAAGGAAAGATGTTTATAATATACCGTGAAATCAACAAAGTATGATCAAGAGAAGGTTGCATAAAAATGGAGCTGTTGAAAAAATGATAACTATTTATGATACACACATCCACAGAAGACCCGAGGATAAACGTATGCCATGATTGTTTATAGATAATGGCAATCTAGGTGAGTTTTATTGTCTTCTTTATGTTTGTATATATTTTCCAGATTGTCTATAATAAAAATAATAACAATATTTCTTTACATGAGAGAGAGAGGAGAGTGGATCTTGAGGCTCTGAGGATGTTGGCGTGTGGGCATCGTGGCTGGGAGCTGCTTCCCCATCAGTTGGCTTCGCCATAGGCTGAGAAGACGGGGATCGAGTCCTTTCATGGGGGAACCACACACAGTGGCATCTGTGAGCGTTCTGGGTCCCTGCGTTTGTTTCCACAAAGAAGAACCTTCCAGACCCTCTCTGGGGGAGTGTAAGTTGAGCAGCCAGGATTCTGGGAACCGGGCGACTCACCGTGATGAATCCGTCACTTCGTGGGCCCCGTTTCCAGCCTGGCATTCTCTTCCGATCCTCTGCTGGACCCCGGTGCTCCAGGCAAGACTGCCAGGCCGAACTTCTCCAGAGAGAGGCCTCCAGTCTCCTGCCCGGGTGATGGAGGGTCACGTGACTGGTTGTCAGTGACAGGAAAAGGATGGGGAGTCTCACTGCTCCGTCTGCAGAATTTTTTAAAACTAATCCTCCCTCTTTAAGGCCCAACGTTCCTCTAGCCCTCAAAATACTCACTGTCTCCCCTTCTTAAACCTCCCCAGGGCTCTGCACATCAAACGGACTTACTTCTTATGTCTCTCCCCAGCATTCTTCCTGAGCTCCAGTAAGCTAGTTACTACTAGTCCATCTGCTTTGGGATGTCCAAATTTTGTTGACATTTCTTATATAGTGAGATCATCTTTCCTGTCCTCTTTCTTCTTGCTGACTTGCAGCTTTTTTTTTTATTCCCTCCTTTCCACTCTCATTTTAATAAAATTTCCAGAGGATCAGAGAGACATGTTTACATGCAGCCCCATCCTTTTAACAGGAAGCCCCGTGGATATTTATATATTTGTGCCTAGTCATAAATCACATTTATGTGGACAGTTGTGTCGGATAAGACGCTTCTGGGGCCGGACGAGGCGAGTTAGTGTTAGTTAACTTGCTGAAGAGGAGACACGTGATGTCACCTGGATTTACCTGGATGTAAGAGCTGGGACGTGAGGATTCTTTTTCTTCCTTAACTACTCCAGCCGTGGCGAGGAACACGCCAAAAGCCAATGGCCAACACGAAGTGCCAATTCCTCCGTAAAAAAAAAAAAAAAAAATTAAAAAATTAAAAAATTAAAAATTTTTTTAAAAATCCTCCGTAAAAAAAAAAAAAAAAAAATGTCGGGCTCGGGTAGGAAGGAAACGCCAGCTGCAGCTGTTTGGTGCAGATGGCAAAGAGCTGACTACTTTTTAACAGGATGCGATGAAATAGCTAAAGTAAATACACACAGCAGGAAAGATGCCTGAGCTAAGTTCCTACTTCCCGGTTGTTTTTTTTTTTTAAATCCTTGAATAGTTATCATTTATTAGATTTTTTTTAAGAGAAAAGTCCCCCCAAATAAAGAATTTCCAAACGTCAATTCGCGAAATATTATGTCCCTAAATGCCCTTGAACTTGCCCACTAAAATCGATGGATTTTTTTTTTTTTTCAGGAATCCTCTTTGGACCGCCTGTTTCAAAGTCTCCGTTATGACGCAGACGAGGCGACGTGTGTGGGTGTGGGTTCGTCTGCTCACACGTGGGCCCTTGCTTTGTGCTGTTGCATGTGTGCTCACGTAGCCTCCCGATCGACAAAGTGAGAAACTTCTTGAGGGCGGAAACAGTGACATATTTTTCAAAACCCTTCTGTTTCTCGTGGCACCCCACCCTTCTGCCGAACACGTGGTAGGAATTCCTTAGATTCCTGCTGGTTTGATGATGGACTGACTGCTGGTGAAAGGGGCGTTGGGATCTCCGGTCACACCAGCGGGACATCTGGGTCTCTGCGGAATAAACAGGTTGACGGAGGAAAATGGTGGTTAAGAATTAATCGTCCATCAGGGAACTCAGCCACACAAGAAAGAAGCACCACGTCATCCTACTTAAGTGCGGGACCTGGAATCGTCAGATGCTTCACAGAAGCAGGAAGTAGAACGGCGTCTGCCAGAAGCTGGGAGGTGGGGGGATGAGAGTGAGTGTCTAATGGGTACAGAGACCCAGCTGGGGACGATGGAAAGTTCCGGAGAAGGACGATGGTGGCTGCATAACGGGATTTTTACGTAATGCCACGAAACTGTACACGTAAAAATAGTTAAAATTGTGTCATGCATCTTTTACCACGAGAAAGAGCAAAGACTTGCCAGCCACGCCGTGGAGGCCACCAGCGGGGTCTGCAGTCCCAGAAGGTGGCCTTGGCCCAGCGTGGGGTCCGCCTCGTGAACCTCCAGGCCGCTGGATCGGCCGCACCGGGGTCTGTTGGAAGGAAAAATCCACATCGGAAGCGAGCACGGTGAAAATGTAACTCCCTGTACCGTCCACAGAGACGGAGCTCTGTCACTGTCATTTCGTCATTTCCCCTCTTTGGAGGGCGGGGGGAGATGAAGCTTCCACTGGATCGTCTCAGGCTTCGAGAAACCACTGGAGCTTTCCAGGGAGCTCCGTGGGGAGGGCGGACAGGCTGAGCCTGGGTCCCCTTTGCGTGGATGGGTTCGCGCTGGCCCGGCAGCCCAGGGCGAGACGCTGGGTGGGCCGTGGGGCGGGGCGGAGGCCCTGGCGGGGACACTCGTGTCACTCTCCGCTTCTCCAGACCTCCCCATCTTTCCGTCGAGACTGCCCTTCCTCTGGACCGGCTCAGAGCAGCGTGGGTCACTGAGGGCACAGGCCTGAGGTCCCCCCACCCCGTGTCTGCTATGTGGGGGGTGGGGAGCGTGGGAACGTTGGCTGCAGGAGCGCCCCGACGTCCTAGGGGTCGCCCCAGCTCGGGTTGGGGAAGCCGTCCGTGCGAGGTGGCCCTTGATTGAGCCTCGTCGGGGAGACCCCCTGGACCTCCGCCCAGGGGAGCTGAGGTTGAGGAGAAGCGTCCCAGGCTGAGCGGCACCGACCCCGTGGGCGGTGCACCCCGAGTAGCTGGGCCAGAGCAGAAAAGCAGGGAGCGAAGCAAAGTGCGGGGATGGCCATCGGCGAGCGCGCTGTGGCCACCGTCACCGCGAGGAGCAGAGGACAGGGCTCGCGCCGTCTGTCACCCGTCCGAGCTCTCGCTCTTCCTCCCGCTGGCCGTCCGGTGGCACGGAGGGCGAGCCCAACAGAGTGCACGATGAGAAGGAAGAGACAGGAACTAGAATTCCCCTGTTTAAGACGACGACGTGGGTCCCTCATCCTTGCCCTGCCCTAGGGCCCGGCTCTGTCCCCCAAGGTCCCTTCCTGGTTTCCCATGGCCAAAGCTGTCACTGGACGTTTTCGGGGTGACACTCCCCTGTACCCCTTGCCCAACCCACTTCCTCCAACGCCGTCTACCCACCCTGGGACTTTGTTGATTTCTCTGCCCTCGGAATATCCCCAAAGTCCTCGGTGCCCCCCTTAACTTTCTGAGAGCCCAGGTGCACGACTCAGCCAAGCAGGAGTGCCAAAAAAATATAGAGATAGAGATAGAGACAGAGACAGAGATAGAGATAGCGATAGATAGATATAGATACAGATATAGATATAGATATAGATATAGATATAGATAGATAGATAGATAGATAGATAGATAGATAGATAGATAGATATAGATAGATAGATAGATAGATAGATATAGAGATATAGATATAGACACAGATATAGATAGAGAGATATAGATAGATATATAGATATATAGAGATAGAGATAGAGATAAAGATAGAGATAGATAGATAGATAGATAGATTAGATAGATAGAGATAGAGATAGAGATAGATATATCTGCACATCACAGAGGAACAGGGAGAGGTTTCCGAACCGTGTCCTCGGGCACTGGACACCTCTCTGGCCCCCCGCGGAAGGGGACAGAGCTCGAAGACCTCATCCTCCATCCATCACCCTTTCGTTCCAAGTCATTTTGGAGCCTGAGGGGGAGAAAAAAAATAGGAAGGATATCTCATCCTGTTAATCTCATTTTCGAACTCCGAGTCCGCGTGTCCCGCGAGGCGGCGGGTCGGGAAAGGCGCGCGGTGATGGAAACGGAAGAAAGGATGGGGAGAGCGCACCGATGGCGCCGGCCGGCAGCCGTCACAGGTAAGGGGACAACCACCACGGCCGGTGTCAGTCAGTCTAGCGCCTGGGATGTTCTCAGCCCGTGTGTCATGCTCCGCAGCGACCCGCGTCGCCGGTCGCCGTGGGCTCATCCGTGGCTTCCGGTCACTGCTGCCGTGCGCCCTCCTCCCCCTGCCTCCGCTCAGCGCCAGCTTCGGGCTGGGCGGAGGTGCGTCTGCTGAGTGAAGGTGCCATCACCCTGCTCCCCGGAGGGGGAGCCGCTGGTCCCTCCCTCGTCCCCGTCCCCTCGGGCTTCGCGCGCTCACTGCTGTTTGCTGCCCCTCTGACGACAGCCCCATGGTCAGGCAGACCGGACGCAAATGCACCTCAGGACCCTGAGGACTCGGGGGGTCCCACCTCCTCGTGTTCTGTAAGCTCTTTTTTATTTATTTATTTTTTTATTATTGGTTGGTTCCCTTCGTTTGCCTTCCGCTGGGTAGGGACAGAGGCACATCCCCGGTGGAGGAGGCGGCCGGATGTGACCACGTGTCACGTGGTGGCTCTGCGAGCTGCTTCCCCGTGATGTCCAGACGGGACCACACACACAGGTGGCGAACGCGGCCTGACTGTGCGCCACAGGTGAGATCGCTAATCCAGGTGCGTGCATGTGCGATCTCACCTGACCCTCTGGTGCGACCTCATTTCCATCATCTCATTTTGCAAGGTACCCTGTGGGACCCGGGTGTATCCACCCCCCGCCCTCCAGCGAGACCCTTTTACACCTGCGATGTGTGTGGTTCATCTTCTCACACCTCCCCTCCTCCGCCACCAGTGAGTGCCCTGCCACCACCGGCACCACACAAGTTCCCCATATCGCTCACACCCCTGGAAGGGAGCGGGGAGGCAGGGCCAGGCCTCAGGGAGGAAGAGATGCCTGAGGATCTGGGGGACGAGGAAGGCGAGGGGGACGTACGCTGAGCCCCGCAAGCACAGCTCTCCGGAGTACCGGCCCCAAGGCCGGGTCCCCAAGCCCGGGGACCTCTTTTACATTTAAGATTTAATAACGGCGTCTTCCGTTTAGAAGCCACGCATTTCCCGGTCCGTCTCAGCCCTTCTCCAAGGCCACGCTGACGGTCAGTGACGCCGGAAGGTTCTACACCCCTCTCCGGCCCGCGCTGGCATCCCTTTTAACTACGTCCCTCGGCACGTTGCTGCCGTGATTCACATCCTGCGTGCTGACGTGAGTCACCCGGGGACTATTGAACAAAGATAAACGTGGACCACGCAGACCCCATCGGAGCGCTGTGGGTGAGCCAAAGGCACCTGTGGTTTGTACCCAGCTTCGCAGAAGGTTCTCACGCATGGCTGCGGCCGAGAGAAACACAGATATCACGTGCACAGATGACTCATTGCAGGATTAATCGTGCCTCGCTTTGCTGCTGATCTGTTTTACGAGCATGCGCTTTGCCAGCTCCCAGAGGCCACCTCTGTGTGCCCAACCCAGTCTCAAGCACGGGGCTGACACTGTTCCATAAACATTTTGATATTTATTTATTTACACAAGCAGTAAAATCACCTGAGAGGTGTGGATACACACCACGTATCGACAAGCCCTGCTGAATACCTTCACTGTGCCTGGAGCTCGGAAGACGAAAGAGCTGTATCCGCCTTTTTAGTCCAGAGCTGCCGGCTCGCAGGGGAAGGATGCCGAGGGCGGCACTCGTCACCATGAAGATGACCGTGAGCGAGGATGCGGGACGTGGAGGAGGTCCCTGGGTTTGGGAAAGGTGAGAGGCTGCCATCGGCATCCCACGGGTCCCCACACTGTGCCCCAAACAGGGAGGGGTCCCAAAGCCAAACACCTCTGCGCCTCCTTTCAGATGACCCCAAGACGGCCGCTCGGCTGGACGGCACGGAGGAGCACGCGTGTGTGTCTGCTGGGACATTATGACACGCCCGCGTCACGGTGCCCGGGCCCCGGGCGTGGGCGACAGGGTCCTCCTCGGTGCCCCCCATCCGCCCTGCTCACGCCCTTCCCCTCCCCCAAGGCTGCCGCTGCTCCGCCCGTGCGTCACTCATCCCTGGGTCTTGCTAGGTGGCCCTCCATCGTTTACCCATAAAACAAGCTGATGGGCATTGGAGTTACCTCCGATTTTGGACCATGACGGATAAAGACACTAACGACGTGTAGGATTTTATGTGCACGTGTATTTTTAATGAGATATCCCATCCTATTACAAAGGATTTTACTGTACCCTTTTTATCATTAATTTAGGTGGCTCGTTCTGCATCTAGTCTGATGGTTATTTGCATCTGTCAATGTTATTCATTTTTTGATGTCAACCGTCTATCTTGCCCGTCTCGCTGAATTCCTTCGTTGAGTTATTTTATCATTAATTTTCTAGGATCTTCCAGGTATCCCCATTATAGCTCCTGTAAGTAGAGGTTATTTTATTTCTTCTATTGGAAGTCTCTGGGCACCAGGATTTCTCATTTATTAAGATGCTGGCTTGAGGACTGAGGTATATATATATCTTTTTATCATTTAAAGATATATCTAGCCATTCATATTTTCTCCAGAGTTTTACAGGAAAGGATATTGAATTTTCTCAAATAATTGTTTAGCATCTCTAGAAACAACCATATGGATTTTTTCCTTAGACTTATTAATATAATAAATTATAGTAACATAGTTTCTAACGTGTAATATCCTTCGAATTTCTAGCGTAAACCCCATGTGCTCGTGGAGTATTATTTTCATTGTTTCCTTAATGTGGTGTTAGGGTCTGTTCCCTGAAATTGTATTTAGGATTTTTGCACCAATAAGTCATGTCCTGTGGGGTTGGTCCATAATTTTCTTTTTTCCGTTTTATCTCTTGTGCTGTTTTCCATCGGGTTTCGCTATGTTATACGTGTTCATAAAAGCAGTTTGAGAGGTTCCTGCATTTCGTATGCTATGAAGCAATGTATATGCCACATAAAATACCCAGTTTTGAACCATTTAGTTGTTTTTAGCCCTAATGAGGTTATTTCATGGTAAATGTTCACTGTGGGTCCCCGGGTACACCCACCTCGTCCACTACTGTGCTCAAGAAGATTTTTTTTTTTTAATTTTCATGTAATGATCAAAGAAAATGCTTTGGCCAACTAACATAATATTTAATTTCCGAGACAGGCCCCGAATACTCAGGACATCGGTGTCCCTCAGAACACTGCCTGCTGCTTCCCACGTGACCTGAAGCTCTGACCTTTAGCTTTTTGATGCCGGCGTTTGACCAAAAAAAAAAAAAAACAGGTTTAAATCTCGCCTGGTCCACTTACGAGTTACATAATCCTGGATCGTCTCGGCCTCTCGGCCCTTCACGAAGGACTGAATGAAATACCGTCCCCGAGGAAAGCTTCGTGACCGGGAAAACGTATGTGACGTCAGTTGTCATGGCAGCGCGTCCTGAGGGCTCAGCACTGGTCCGCATCCCAGTAAGTTCTGGAATCTCTCTGGATTTCAGTGTCACCACTTCTTGAGAAGAGAAATGGCAGGTGGTCATGATTGGACACATGTAAAGCCCCAGCGCAGTGTCCGACACGTAGTAGATGCTCAGTAAAAGTAACTCATCGTGGTGGCTGTCGTCTTCTCGCTTCCCCGTTTCTGGAGTGCCCAACAAACACCTGGGACGCGGGGGCTGGTCCCCGGGCCGGCGGGAGCCTGCGGCCACGTGCCACGGGGAACCAAGCATTGTCTCCTCAGACCCACGTCCCAGAGATTCGCTTCTGGGGAGGCTAGCACCTGACTCGGAGCAGATCCACGAGAGGAAAGGCAGTGCCCAGCGATGCTGAAGTAACCCGTGTGGGATGCAGGCTGTGGGTGCAGGGGTCCGCGGGGCTGCGGGACATGCAGCTCCCGCACTGTGCCCCGCCCGGGGCCAAAGTGACCCGCTGGCTCTGACTGTCGCTACGGGACACACACACACACACACACACACACGCGCACGCACTCTCTCCTCTCTCTCTCTCTCTCTCTCTCTCTCTCTCTCTCTCTCTCTCTCTCTCTCTTCCACCCTTCCTGAGGCACGGGCCTCTGTCCCCTTTCCCCACCCGAGGGGCGTAGGTCTTGGTCCAGGGCGCCCAATGCCCCCCGTGATGCAGCTGAGACCCCAGGCCTGAGGCTCAGGGGACGCAGGAGTGGGTGATGCAGAAAGAAAAGGCAGCGGGTGGAGGAAGGAAGGTGTGTCAGGCGGGGTTTGGAGTTGCTGGGATTCCTTAGGAGGAAGGAGGAAGGGAGGGAGGGAGTGGGGAAGAGCCAGGGGCTGGGAGGGAAGAGGAGGAGGACAGCGCCCAGGGCAGGAAGATGCGGTCACTCCCCCAACCCCCTCCCCGCTGCGGGCAGAGGCCAGGCCCAGCGACACAGACACACCAGATGTGAAACCTTCCCTTCCTCGCGCCCGGGCGAATGCAGTAACGAGACACACGCGGACCAGACGTGATGGGGGAACGCGCTCTGGCCCTCAAAGCTTTGTTTCCAGAAACAAGGCAAACCGTTCACTTGGAAAGCAGAGCTTTTATTCCACTCACACCAGATCGCAGCCTCGTCCGAGCCAGTGGCCCCCGGGGCCCCCAGCCTGTCACCATGTCCACGATGAACTCTTCTGGGGTGTGGGGAACGTGTCCTCTTGATTCTCCCCACCTTCTCTCCGATATTTTGTTTGAGTTTAACTCACAATATGTCGTTTGAGCTGGATTTTGACAGCATGTACCAAAAATACACGCGAGAGGAAGGAAAAAGCAGATGCCATCAAAATGCTTAACCTCGGCGGTCCCCAACCTCTGTGGCACCAGGGACCAGGGCTCCCGTGAGCATCTAATGCCTGAGGACCTGAGGTGGAGCTGAGGTGATGATGCTGGCACTGGGGAGCGGCTGCAGACACAGATGAAGCTTTGTTGTCTCGCCCGCCGCCCACCTCCTGCTCTGCAGCCCGGTTCCTGACAGGCCATGTACCATCCTGGGGGGTGGGACCCCTGCTTTATCTGAAAGCAAAGTCAAGGCTTCTGGTCAGCACCCTTGACCGCTGGTCCACAGGACAGGCTAGGGAGCTGTGATGCTGGCTTGCGGAGAGGATTGCTCTTACTAGTTTGTCCTAAATGGGGCCCCATAGGAACTAACCCCCGTGCCCTTTCCCAGCTGTCCCCCATCACACTTGCCTTGATTTCCCAGCCCCGGCTGTCCCGTTTGAGGGGCAGGACACTGGGCAGAAAGACAGACATGAGCTCAGCACAGTGCTGATGCCCACAGTGCCACAATCACTCTTCCCCGCAGTCTGTGTTAGCTGATTAGAGATCCCCGAGAACATTAAAATTCATGTGGGAGCAATAGAGGGGCAGCGACATCTGTCATTTAAGTCTTAGATAGCCAATCAGGCTTTCCAGTTCCCATGTGGAGTTCATGAAACTGGCCAATCAGCTCTACCAGTCTCTATGCAGCATTCATGGAACTGGCCAATCAGGTCTACCAGTCTCTATGCAGCATTCATGGAACTGGCCAATCAGGCTTTCCAGTCCCCGTGTGGAGTTCATGAAACTGGCCAATCAGCTCTACCACTCCCTGTGCAGCATTCCAGGAATTAGCCAATCAGATCTACCACTCCCTGTGCAGCGTTCATGGAACTAGCCAATCAGCTCTACCACTCCCCATGCAGTGTTCATGAAACTGGCCAATCAGATCTACCACTCCCTGTGCAGCGTTCACGGAACTGGCCAATCAGATCTACCACTCCCCGTGCAGCGTTCACGGAACTGGCCAATCAGATCTACCACTCCCCATGCAGCGTTCATAGAACCACTTCAGGAGTCTTTCTTTCCATAAACTATGGCCATGGCCATGGGCTATCTCACAAGGGCACCTGTCACCCTTGCTGGCAAGAGCCATCTCGAGCCTCTAATACGGAACCTCATTCCTCCAGCTTTGTAAACTCTGGTCTGAGGTGATACCGCACAGCCATTGAGTCCCCTTTTAAGAAGCCCGCTTGATGTTCTAAGTCCCCCAAAAAAGGCTAATCCCGCCCGGGCGGCTCGGGTGACACCTTGGCCCTTCTCAGTTTCAGGAGGGATGGCTGCAGACCTACGTCCGGCTCACTGAGGTCACGTAGCATGAGCCAGGGGCAGGCGTGTGTCACCTGTCCGGACCCCACGCCCCTGCCCCAGGAGGGTGCTGGGATGCTGAACTGTCTTGCAGACCCTTGCACACGGTACGTTGGGATTTGAAGAAAGGGAGACGGTGTGGAATAGTCCAGCGGGGTCTGCGTTTGAATGCAGGCTCTAGCACGCCGAGATGCGTGACTGGGGCGGGGACCTTCACCCCGCCGAGTCTCGGTCCCCGCGTCTGCTAAACAAACCAGTGGCCTCCTCACAGCGGCTCTGCGAAGCGTAGTCATCCGTGTCTGGAGATGTCATCTGTGGCCCGCGGTGAGCCCTGCCTACAGCGTGGCTATTATTAGCACTGGAGTAAGTGGGGTTTATTTAGAGGTTCTTGGAGGGCATTGGGCAGAGATCAGCGAGGACGAGTATCGGGTTCTCCTCTGTGTGGCCCCTGGGGCACGGCCAGAGTGAGGACACGGGACTGTATATGGGTTGTCAGACTGTTCTGGCGCTGGCATCTCGCTGATATTAGCGAGGCTGGGGACGGTGACTGATGGCGAGAATGAGAAATTGTAGGTGAGCTGGGGCCTGGCCAGGTGTACGGGCTCTCGCTGCTCGCCCACCTGGCTCAGTCTGTCCCTTAGTCAGTGGTCAAGGATGACTGTAATGTGACAACAAGACCTAAGCACGCGTGGCCTTGATGGCTAGGGCCACCTGCAACGTGACAACGAGACCTAAACACGCGTGGCTAGGTCTAGGGCCACCTGCCAGAGTCTCGTGGGCTATTCCCCAGAGAAAAAGCAAAGCCTGGGGCAGCTCATCTCCGCGTGCCCCGAGCCCCGGCGCCCCACGCAGGGGGATGGGGAGCCACGTCTGGCCGCTTGGCCTCAGCTTTATTAATAGAAATTGTGGTAATACCACCTGGATGAAAAGGAGGACCCTGGCGGAGGAGGGCATGTATTTTAAGACAACACGGTTTAAATTTAGGGTCTGGGCTCATGCCCCTTTTGGGAGACAGGAAAGCCAGATTAGGACTCAGCACCTGGCCTGGGCAAAATGTCATCTCCCAAAGCGGCCACCCTCGTCACACACACGTGCACAGCGCAGTGGAAGGAGGCACCGAGGTCGCCCACATCCGGCTCTCCCCACCGCCCCAGGTGCTGCGAGGACAGTCACCAAAGTCGGGTGTGGACCGGCAAGGGAGGGTGAGCCAGGCCACGATGCGCGTTCTCATGGCAGAACGCCAAGGACGGACTTCGGAAGATGCCTCGTAAACGGACGGCCGTCGGGAGCAGGCGAGCGGCTCGCTTCGCCTCTGAGACACGGGTTAGCACCTTCCCTGAGGTGTGTCAGGGACGGGCGTCACCCTCGGGAGCAGAACTGAAAGGGGGGTGTGTTGATCAGGCGTGCGATTACCACCTGTCTGCTGGGGCAGTGCAGTGTGTTCTCGGATCGTCTGTAAATTAAAATGTTATGACGGCCTCCCCTACCTGGGACCTTCCCATGTCCCCTGAGCAGTAAGAAGCTGGCAAGCGTGTGGACTGGATATTTTTTTTTCTCATTTTGAATCCCTGCCTGGTTGGACATAGCAGAACCCATAACGACACTCATGGGACATAGAACCTACACACGGGGGCTCCCCGGGTACCCACCAGCGTCGCCCTGTCCCCCAGCGACACACGAGCCTCCCAGCGACACACGGGACGCGGAGGGCTGTTGCCACGGCGAAGCTGAGCTCGCCCTGATGCGCGCGTGCAGCACGCGAATGGCAGGTGGGAGAGGATAGGACAGGAAGCACGATGACGAGTTTCTGAGATGTCCCAGCCACCCGCCATCCCCTCGCAGGGGCAGCCGAGGCTCAGCGCGGGAGACACTGGCTTCTGGAACCATCACGGGTGGGACTAGCGTGAGGACACAGACCTACACGTGTCACCCCGGCTACTTCCGGTCACTCTTCCCCGCCCTCAACATTCGTGTCCCCTGGGGTTCGCATTCGAAGGATAAGATTGACAGACTTTGCATCCCCGAAGAAGCTCGCTCCAGGCCACTGAGATATGTCTGCCTTGGAGCAACTCGGTGATAAAAAGGTCAACGTGGAATTCGAATTTGATTTCCGGGCAGACATCCTTAGCCCTGGGGGAAAAGGCCGCGGCCGCCAGCCCCGTGGCCCAGATAATTCAATGCCGGGGTGAGCGAGGACATCTTCGAACATTCCGTCCTCCTCCCCTGCGACCCATTAAAATCCGCAGGCGTCTTTCTTGTGGACCAGGCGGACGCGCTCATTGAAAGGGATTTGCGATATTCTCATCAGCTCTCTCTCGCCCTCCTCTGCCTTGCCAGCGCAGAGGGAGCATGGTGATCGTAGGGCTCCGAGCACATGGGGCCCGGGGCGCAGGCACACCCCCAGCTGACACCTCGATACCCGCACCACACACCGGGCAAGATCCCAGAAAGGCTGGTGCCAGACGGCGGGGGGCGGGGGTGCGATGGTATCCCCAAATCTCCCTCTCTGTTTGTCCAGAGGAGCAGAATCTAAACACCAGGACGCACCCCTCGGGATGCATGATGAACACTCAAGCTGCCGTTGACAGCTGCATCACCACGCACGGGATCCTGGCCTGGGCCTTCCCGAGCCCCCCGTCTCCCTCCAGGAACGCCCCTAGTAACGGGGGACCAAACGCCTGCCCTGAGGGGCCCCTGTCCTGCCGATGGGCTGGGAGGGGTCCCTTCTGCACTCGCACGGGGCCCAGCACCCGAGGGGAAGGGCCGCTCGGCTTAGATCATCCTCCTAGGAGGACCTCTGTCTGCGTTAGCAGCCTCCGGGGCGCTAGGTGTTTGTCGCCCGAGGCCTCAGAAGCTGGGCACTCGGGGGCTTTGTTTGCCAAGATAGCGAGGAAGAAACGCCCACCACCACCTCTGAGACCGAGCTTCCAGCCTCGGGCCCCACTTCTGAGTTTTCTCAGTGGGAACCCAAGGATGGGGCGTAATTTGGAAAAGCTGGTTTTAGCCTTGAATGCGCCTCTCACTGCAGTGGCAGGGGGCAGTGGCAGTGTCAAGATAAGGGCCGTGGAGGACGGGAAGGGATGAAGAAAGCTGGGTGTACCGAACGTTGCAGAGAGCAGCGTTGGGGTACCTCGTGGCGGGCTCTGTGCAGAGACCTCCGGGCTCGGCGGTGGTGACCCAGCTGCCTCAAAGGGCCTCCGACGTTAGGTCCAGAACCGATGCTCGTGCCACCTGTGGGTCGCCGGGCGGCCTTGGGAATAACTAACCAGCCTCCCGGGACCTCGGCTCAGGAAAGGAGCAAGGACAAGCTTGTCATACATCGGGTGGCAGAGGAACATGAAAGAGTCTGAAACGCCTTCTTATGTAGGGCGAACAGAGAACCGTCCCACTGCCCCCTCTCCGCACGAGCTCGGTTCGGCTTCCTCACAAAATTCCTCCTATGAGCATCCCTCTATGAGGACAAATCCCTTCTGGTGACGAAGAACTGAAAGTTTTCTCTTAAATGTGGGAAGAAGCCAAAAATATCGGCTGTCGTCACTTCTATTCGACTCTGGGCTGGAGGTCCCAGGGCGGGGGGGACAAATCAAAGCACACACTTGAAAATAAAGAAGAAAATTTTCATGGACCGCAGACAACACAATCATCTACACAGATCATCCCGGAGAATCCAGCAAAGGTGCGAGTGATGCATTTCTAACACAAACGATGCTGGAACCATTGAAGATCCACCTGTGACGATAATAAGCCTTGTCCTAATTCACCTCGAGAATACACAACAATGAACAAAATGGATCACAGACCTAAATACCAATGTGAAGCTATAAAACTTCAGCGGAAAATGGTCGTAAACACCCGGGTTTGATTTTTCACCGGGATGCTCGTTGCTCACACACACACACACACACACACACACACACACACACACACACCCAGTGAGCGGAGATGTTTGCTGCCTCGTCAAATCTGGATGCTTTAAACACCCAGCCAGTTCTCATCGAAAGCGTCAGCTCTGTTCCCGTTACTTTATTAAAGGTGTTATATCTTTATAAACGTTATTGCTTTCATATCTCTCCAAGATTGAGTAATGCCCCTCTCAACCCTGAATTTCTATAGCAAAAGGCGCCAGCAACGGGGAACGGGAAATTGTCAAGCTCGGGTGAGAGCTTTTGTGAAAACCTCATATCTCGAGTCGATGGACCAGACAGGTTTCTTGCTTTAGTTCCTCCGCCAAAGGCAAGAAGCTCATCGTCTCCTCGTAGACACACAACCAGAGGCGACGGGTCCGTCTCCTTCCAGGCCCCAGGGCCTCTCCGGACTCCGAGTTCCCTCCGGGTCGTCACGTGAGGCCACTCACGGCAGGAGCGGACGGACTGAGCAAAAGCCTCGGCCACCTGCCAGCATCTCACCTCGCACCCTGAGCCCGAGGGAGACACCGTGGGCATTTCATCGTGAGCGAACTAGGGTGCTCTGCATTCGTGGCCCCTGAAACACAAAACCAAAGGTTGTGCTGCGTTTGAACAAACATTCCAGGTGGACGGTGTGGCCTGAGGATGGCTCCGTCCCAGGCAGCGGCTCACGGGTGGAAGGGACAGAGCCGGCACACCCGCGTGACCTGGGACGGGGACGGAGAGGGAGCTGCCGGGAGCCGCTCTGTAAGGCGGGCTCCCCGAGGTCTCAGCCGTGAGTGAGACGATGCCGCACGGCGGCCACGGGCATGGGAACCAGCCAAGGCCCGTCTCCGCTGTGCCACCCGCTGACTACGTGACCTCGAGCAAGACGCTGAGTCGCTTCCTGCCTCCGTTTCCCCGTCCCGACGCTGGGGATGACGGTCACCCCCGCGCAGAGAGCACAACGAGTGCCACGCGCTGTCCGCACAGGCGAGGGGCCCAGCGCATGCTGGCTCGCGACGTAACCTCCTTCCCGCCATCAACGTCCAGCTCCCGAGGCCTCCGAGGACCTTGGGTCCAAACGAACCTTGTCAAGTACACCTCCCTGCCCCCTCTCATCGCCCGTCACCACCAGGAGAGAAAACGGCCCTTTCCTTATCCACCTGATTCCTTTTAGGGGGTCCCCCAGGACACCCCACATGGAGAGGATGCGAAAAGCCATCCTCTGCGCGGAAGAGAAAGAAAAGCGCACCCGAAACACACGTTTGCTCTGAAGAGCAGGGGAGGGAAGGAGGAGCATCTAAGTCACGACGCAGGTGCCCGTGTACCTGGTGAGGCCCGGGACTCCTGGGGTGGCGGCTTCTCTGCAGAGCGGACCAGTCGTGGGCGCACGCATGTCCCCGCGCGCCCGCTGGTGGCTGACCCACCCACCTGTTCTTCACGAGAATGCCGAGTTCTCTGGGCTACTTCTCTCCCTCCACCCCACACGACTCTGTCTCGCTTCACTGTATCTGGGGTTCCTGGAAGGGGGGCCCACAGAGGAGGCGGCCGCAGGAAGTGTCACCTCCCTGCCGGTGAGCGACTGAGGCAATGGAAGGCACAGCTGTCCACGGGTGTCCCTGGATGAGAGGCGATGCCGGAATCGCCACCGACTTCACGGATGGCCGTGACGCACAGACACGTGGCCTCCGTGGGACTGCGGGAGAGGCACGGGATGGGGGACCCCCGGGCTGTCCCCCAGATGGGAACAGGAGCCTGGGTCCTGGAGAGGCCGAGCACGGGCCACCGCGGCCCCCACCCGTCAGGCCGTGTGCCTGGGGGCGACAGAGCGATGAAGCCGATGGCCGCAGCGACCCGCGGCAGCCGGCTGGGGCGCACGAGCCGAGCCCCCCGGGTTGACCCTCACAGCGAGAACAGCAGCAAAACGCAGGAAGGGGGGAGCGGAAGGGGGACGGGTGCATGGGCATCTCTGTCATTTTCGTTCACCCTTCGCTCTCCCCCGACGAGAAGGCGGGGTCCACGACGAACACGGGGCCTCGGCCTGACTCAGTTCACAATTACTTATCGAACACGTGACAAGGTGAGTGAGGCGACGATGAGGCCTCTCTCCTGTGGAATCCTGCAGGGCTGTTCCTGTCCCGGGAGCTCAGCGTCCACACGGGGCGACGGGCGAGCCCCAAACTGTCACGCAGTGTACGGAGAATGATCCGGAAGAATGATCCAGGGCTTCGGGGCGGCGGAGGCTGTAAGAAACGCATCGGGGAGGGGTTCACGGCTAATCGGGGTATTGAATCAGGTGTAGAAAATGGGGGGGGGCGGCTAAGGGAACAGCATATGCTGATGCCCAGAAGCCCGGGGGGTGGGAGGAACCCCAAGCACCCCCAGATCACTTAGAAGCAATGCGGGCTTTTGAATTAGACAGACCTACGCCCAAACTTTTACTGCCCCTTCCTACTACCTAAGCACTCGTGGACGGACTGCTCAGCCTGAATTCTGGGTATAAACATCTATGATGGAGGGAAAATACCGCCAATATCTCAGGAGCTTGCGAGGAGTCTGAGAGATTCCGCCTTCCGCCGAGGACGGGGTCCACGGCCGGCCCCGGGGACCGCTGCGTGCCGTGATGGCGTGAGGGACGTGTGATCCAAGAATCAGAACAGGACGGCCCAAGCCCGGAGCCCGAGCGCTCGCCAAAGCCAGTTAATCTGACTCGCTTTTGCTTCTCCACAAGCAACATCTACACCGAAATAACCCCTTTCCACATCAGCTGTCCGTGCAAAGCCTTCCGTGCGTCTGGAAGGTGAGTTCGCAGGGAACGTCTGTCTTACTTTGGCAAACGCGGGGTGACAAGCAAATCACCTGCTTCGAGGAGGTTCATGAGCGGCCGGCTTGTGGGTTGCCTTTCTGAAGGGCTGGGACCTGGCAAGCTCATGTCGGCGGTGTGAAACCTTGACAGTCGTGGAAGGTTCTAGTCAGTCTATCCAACAGGAAGTCTATCCAACAGGAAGTCTCTGCAGACCTCAGAACATTGCCTGTGACTCTCACTCCCCCGCCCCTGATAAAACCCAGATGGAAAGGGGTGGAGAGGAGAGAGACGCTTTCGAGCCAGCCATAGGAAGAAAAAACCATGGAAATGGGACAAAACGAGGCGGCAGACTTAAGCATCCTTTATCCTCTGGAGATGATCCAGTATAAGCGAAAATGAACAAAGTCCTAGAGGGTACCCAGCAATTAGAAGAAGTCAAGAAATGTACCAAATGCTTCGAAGAGCAAGCCTAAAAAATACTAATATATTCCAAGAAGGCAACCACAATAAATCCACTGGCATTTTTTTTTTAATGTGACAAAATCATCATAAAGGCAAATTTGAGAAACAATAAAACATTTTAAAAGCAAATAAGAGCTACAGAAACAGACACTTCCCCTACAGATGAGAAGCTGTGCCATAACGAAGCCCCCGTAAATAATATATAATGCTGGAGAAGAACCAGACCCACAGATCAGTGGGACAGAAAACTGTCCCCAGAAAGCGTCACGCCCACAGAGGAATCGGCATATTATCCAGCTGTCATTTTAAATCAGTAGAGGAGTGAGAAATTCTCCACTAAACGGGGTTGGGACAACCAGCTCGCAGTCTGAATCGAATTTAATGTGGATGCTTACCGTGTGTCTTATTCCAAAAGGCATGCAGGAGGGATTAAATATTAAAGTGTAAATCAATCAGACACATAAAAACACCAGAAGAAAAATCAAGGCGGCTGTCTGTGTTTGTCATTCTGACGCGAAGGGTTGTTTTTCTAGTCGCGCAAATCAAAGTGAGGAAACCAGGCAGGATGAACTGGAACCCATGAGAATTAATAATATTTACTGGGCAAAGCCCGCTGCCCGGGCCAAGGCTGCCGGCCACTCCTGCTCACTCAGCCGGCTCCTTGAAGCGATAGCATTATGGATTTTCGCCCTGTCCTGTGAAGGCTGCCCCATCCCCTCGCAGGGACAGCTGATGGCCACGCCCATGGACTCCTTCGTGGATGAGGCTACGCGGTCATCTTTGCAATGGCGCACGCTCGGATCCTGTCCACAGCCTGAACATTGCACTTGCACACGAGTCATCATCCCTGCTTGCTTTTCCCGAATTCTCTCCAACTCTGAGGGCCTCTCGGCCGCACAGCTCCCGAGTGGACGAAGTTTTTGCTAAAACTGGATCACAGCCCGGCTCTTTCCTGGGCCCAGTCTCTCTCCCATCCTCTGCTTCCACGCTGACCCCGGGAGCACCCCCCAACACGCACCCTATAGTCTAGACTCTGGGAGCACTCCCTAACGAGTATCCTATAGCCTAGACCCTGGGAGCACTCCTCAACACACACCCTACAACCTAGGCCCCGGGAGCACCCCCCAACATGCACCCTACAGCCTAGACCCTGGGAGCACTCCCTAACGAGTATCCAATAGCCTAGACCCTGGGAGCACTCCTCAACGATCACCCTACAGAAATATGGATTTTCAGGTCCGTCTCAGTGATAGATCCGTCAAGTTCTTCAAATGAGAAAGAAAAGAAGCATCACCTTGGAAGCAACTAACAACGAAGCTGGCACAACCCGGAAGGAAGCAAAGACGGAAGAGAAAGATGCACTTGATCCTCGAATGATTTGCGATGTTGATGATGATGACGATGATGACGACGATGTTAGCTCAGTGGAGTTTTCTTCTACGTGTCTTTCTTCATCCGTTTCGTTTGGGTGGCTTTCTCCTGAACGCTGGCTTCTGTTCTCCATGTCAACTTCCTCTCCCTCATGTTTATAATCCATTTTGCGGCATTCACAGAGAGAGATTGTTTTTCTTCTATACCATCGACTTCATTTTTTGCAGGGTCTATTCTATTTATTATTATCTCCAAGGCATATTTTAATTATGCTATCACGTTTTTATTCTCCCAGAATTCTCTTCTCATCTCTGTCTGATCTTTTCTTGTGTCTGCTGGTACCCCAAAGGGCCACTTTTATGTCATTTCTCGACTCTCGTTTCACTAGCCCAGGCCTTCTTTTATTTGTTGAGAACACAAAGGGAACATTATTTAGTTTATCTTTAGTCTTTTCTTTACCTACACTTTTCCTCAGATGGTATTGACCTTGAATAAAACGGACTTATGAACTACCAGATGACTTTTCCTTAGTTATATCTTTGTGTTTGTTCATGCTTGAATCACAAAAATTGAGGATTTCTCTTGCCACTGAGTCTTTCTTAATGCGTGATTCTTTCCAGAGATCCCTCAAGCATTGATGGGCAGCCTTCAGTTTCTGGTGTGTTGGAACTATCATCTGAATTAGCATACCTACTTCCTTGGAAACGCGAATAAGATCATCAGATCGAATTTCCATCCCACCAGAAATCTTGCCTTGTACCAAAACAGGAAACCTCCTATTTCATGGGCTGCAAATAACAGCCCACGAAACCATGTTACTTTCACTTGAAAGGGATTCCAAAGCTAAGGCTGGTAAGCTCGATTACTGGGGCATTACGCTCAGTACGCAGCAGGCAAGTGACATAGGACAGTCGTTAGAAGTTCAAGTTCAGAGGCAGCTTGGGTTTCTGCCTTCCTCGCCGTGTGACCTCAGGAGACCCATCTCTGCGAGTCTCGGTTTTCTCTGTGTGTAAACAAAACGGTGCTAATAATACACCCCTCGCAGGGCTCCTGGGGAAAGCAGTGCATTATATCATCAAAGTATTTGGGGCACTGTCAATACCGAAACTAAGACCTGACAAGTATTCAGCAGGGCAGCAACCACAATATTGTGTTAGTTGTACAATATTTTGCAAGAGCTGATACCTTCCATTATTTCTTTCCTAAGCAAAGCATTTGTACTAATTTTTAAAAGAAACCAGTGATCAAATTCCTACATGAATATAATAACACATTTAAAGAACAATTCAATTAGCTTTATTTACATAAACTATGCAGGCCCATTGCCAGCGGCTGATGGATAGTTAACAAGAACAGAAGTCCAAGATGTATTCAGCCAGAACACAATTCAGTTTTTGCCTCGTTTTTACACACTGATGACAAGTAGCTTAGGAGTCTCATGATAAAGTCTTCTCAGAGACTAGGCAAGACTATAATATTATCCAGAATTTAATTTCATTTTTTTATCAGGCGAAAATGCGTTTAGTATTGACATTTGTTGCCAGCTTCAGTTTCACAGAAGCAATGTTTTCAGTCGGTCACAAACATCTATACGGATTGCCATGGGGTGGGGGAGGGGTGGAGAAAAAGGAAGAACCGGGGATGGGGGGAGGGGGGACTAGGAAGAAATACAGGAAGCACCTCACTTCCTTTGCTCCAGCCGGCCCTCTGCATACACTCCATCTGAGATACAACCAACGGTTAAATCTGCTTCTTCGCCTAGAAAAAAATTAGGAATAACTTGAGAAGCCTGCTTCATAATTAAACTGATTCCCTTGAAATTTCACGGGACGTGATAACGTTGAAAATCCCCGCACCTGGATTTTCCGTAGTCGCTGAGTGTCGCTGAGTTCCGGCTCTGCTGGAGGGGACAGGGCGCCCCGCAGTGCGCCCTCTGGTTAAGCCGCCCCCAGAGGCCACGGGGAAGATGGCAGGTGTCATCCCGAACTCAGGAGCCGCAGAAACACAGTCAGTCAGTTGCTTCCTTTCTTTCTGCTCAAGGGGGCCACCTGCTGTGTCACTTTTACATCGTCCTTGTCCAAGCGGGCTACCCAAAATAGGGCATTTGCGGGGGGGGGGGGGGGGGGCGGGGAGATTACATTTCTAATCAGTTAAAATTGTGTTAATGCCTTTTTATTTCATTCTGAGACTATAAAATATGTCCGAGACTTTATACTTCTTTTTATCTGAAGCGTATGTAACAAGTCTCAGAGAAAACTATTTGACTAGATATGTACAATGCCAGAAAGTGTTAGTAATTAAAAATCTAGCCACGATAAAAAAAAAAAATCAATACCTTTCCAAAAACGGGATAAATTAATGACTGGGGAGAAGGAAGAGATGAAGGACGTCCAACATGGCCCCAGAGCCCCCCTGAGGAAGCCAGGGGCTCTGCGGGGCTCAGTCGTTCTCCGGCATGAACGTCCTAAGACTCTAAATAAATAAAAGATTAAAAAAAAAACGAGCCTTATGTCCCCATCTATATAATGTGTCCACAAGGCTAAGCACAGTGCAAGTTGATCCCAGTTGTGTTATTCTAAAGGTAGAAAGAAATAAAGAAAGAAAGAAAGAAAGAAAGAAAGAAAGAAAGAAAGAAAGAGAGAGAGAGAGAGAAAAGAAAGAAAGAAAGAAAGAAAGAAAGAAAGAAAGAGAGAGAGAGAGAGAGAGAGAGAAAAGAAAGAAAGAAAGAAAGAAAGAAAGAAAGAAAGAAAGAAAGAAAGAAAGAAAGAAAGAAAGAAAGAAAGAAAGAAAGAAAGAAAGAAAGAAAGAAAGAGAGAGATGACGCACAGCCCGCTCACTGGAAGTCACCTTTGCTATTTATTTCTTGGTGTTATTTCTGCAAACCATCTGTTGCTTTTGTGACTTTCTTTCCTTCGCCACCCCCACCCCGCAAGTGACCGTACTTCTAGGCACTTCAAACCTATGTCATAACACACAACTGGTTTCTATCCTTACGATTAACAATCACAAGTCATTCTCTTGACGTTCAAAAAAAAAAAAAAATGAACGAGTCAGAAAGAAAACCATCCTTTTTACATCCTGGATGGAAAAGGTACATTTACCTTGTGTTTAAATAGATCTGGCTCTTTGCTAAAGGAAGAGGTATATTGCGAACTGTGTTATGTATTATGAAATGTGTCCACCATCAGCGGAACATTAAATGAGATACTGTGCACCTACTACCTCACTTATTCCTCACACCAATCTTACAAATGAAGAGTTATTTTCATAGTACGCATAAGGAAACAGAGGTACAGAGAGATGAAATGATTTCCTAACGGTCACATAGCTATTAAGTGACAGAGTTGTAAGTTCAGCAAAAATATTTTAGACTCTAAAATCCTCATTCTTTCTGGAACGCAGTAACACCAAAATTGCCCTGGCTTTCGTCTGATCAAGCACCAGGCCTCCGGAAAAGCCCCTTCTCGGCCAGCATCGGCCCTGTGGGGGACCATGAGCAGCGGGGTCCCCTCCACCTCACTCACCCCGCTCCAAACGCAGCCTTTTTCCTGTCTTTGCTGTGGCTCTTGTCACAGGCAGCCCCCTCTGTGTGCCGGCTGTCTGTATACACATTTTTTCTCTCTCCGACTAGACGACAAACACCTAGAAGGCAGGGTTTCTGCCTGATTAACTTGTAAGCTATAAAGATGGTAACATTTCTCCCAATTATTATTTACTCCCTGCCCTTCACTGTAAGAGGATTTTTATATCCTGGCTGTCACCATAGACCCTGCGATGTCTCCTGCAAGAAGGAGCGATGTATTTTCCCATCCCAGTGCTGGTGTGTGTGTGTGTGTGTGTGTGTGTGTGTGTGTGTGTGTGTGTGTGAGAGAGAGAGAGAGAGAGAGAGAGAGAGAGAGAGAGAGAGAGAGAGAGAGAGAGAGAGAGAGAGAGATCAAAAGTGAGCCACTTCGCATACCCATACGATATCTCTGGCCCTAGAATTATTTGGGGTTTATTTACTCTTTTCGATTTCTGTTTAAGCTGGTTCTCAGAAGGCCGTCCCAGGGAGGGGGAAAATTACAGTAAATTGGTGAACAAGCATGGGAAGCTCCACGAGGCACAGACTTCTCATTTCAGAAGACTGATAAATTAGTCACGAGCTGGAAAATGACTTGTTAATGTCAGTGGAGTTTCTGGCAAATGGAATGTGGTTATTATGATTCAAATGCTTCAG
>PVKZ01007313.1:0-23709 GCA_004027375.1 Macroglossus sobrinus | reverse complement strand
GCTTGGGGCAGGACCCCTCTGCCCCCCGCTTTGCTCACCTGTCTTTCGTCCAAGTCGCTCCTTTGAACCTGCAGAGAACCAGCGCTGGGAGAGAAGACTGGGGGACGAAGGCACGAGCCGGCCCTCGTGACCCTGGTGACCCCACGAGGACCGTGTGGCCTGGACACATTGCGGTCCCTGAGCTCAGTGCCCGGGGGGGGGGGACAGCTCTCCCTGCTGGGCCCCGGGCAGCCCTGGGGCAGTGGGAGCGCCCAGCTGTGGCCTCCCCGCCTCCCCACAGACCCCAAGGGCGAGGCTCAGAGAAGGTCGGCCATAAACACAGCTCCAGGAAGGTGGCGGCCTCCGGCCTCCGTGCGGGTCGAGCCCCTCTCCACGCCACCCCCGGCGGCCCCAGGACACACGCTCAGAGCCCCTGCAGAAAGCACCGTCCAGTCAGCCCCCTGGGGTCCCTGTCACAGGCGGACAGTGGCCGTGTCTTCTCTGCAGGAGCCGCGCTGTACCCTGAGAGGGGACGAGCCCGCAAAGGACCCGGCTATGTCGGAGGGGACAGAGACGAGGTGTGTGGAGGGCGAGGCCCACCCCCGTGACGTCAGGACACACCCCCCTCCTCGGGCCAGGCCTCCCGCGAGCCCGAGCTGGGCCCCCAGTGTGGGTCGTGGAGCACGGTGGCCGGGCTGCTGCGCCCTCGTCACCCTCCCCAGGGTCTGTCCTGATGCCTCGGTGCGACCCTGAAGGGCGTCCGCTGCTTCTGGTGGCTGGAGAATCCCCCGCACGGCTCACCACACTGCCCCTCTTAGGGAATCACCACCCAGGAAACGGAAAAAAGGAAAAAAATGCTGGCGAGAGTGTAAGATGCTATTTCAGGACCAGAAGCAGTATTTTGGGGGAAGAAGCAGTAGTTTGGGTGACGCTCAGGGAGTAATTTTGTGAGGTTTCAGACAGAAGCGACCACAGAAATGACTGTGTCCAAGTAGAGAGCCGGAAGGAAAGGGTGGGCACGGCCCTGTCACCGACGGCCCGAGCGGCTGCCCCAGGGACGAGCCTGCCGCACTGCGATGGTCACCAGGAGCGCAAACAGCGTGTGTTCAGCTCCAAAGCCAAGGACATGGATGGGGGGAGAGAGAGAGAAGGAGACGGAGAAAGAAAGAGACAGAGAGAGACAGAGATAGAGAGACAGAGAGAGAGAGAGACAGAGACAGAGAGAGAAACAGACAGACAGAGACAGAGAGAGAGACAAAGAGAGACAGAGAGAGACAGAGAGAGACAGAGAGAGAGATAGAGAGACAGACAGAGACAGAGAGAGACAGAGAGACAGAGAGAGAGAGAGAAAGAGAAGGAAAAAGGGAGAGAGTCAGAGAGAGAGAGAGGAGGAAAAAGGGAGAGAGACAGAGACAGAGATAGACAGAGAGAGACATAGAGAGAGAGAGACAGAGCTAGACAGAGAGAGACATAGAGAGAGAGAGACAGACAGAGAGGGAGAGAGACAGAGACAGAGAGAGAGAGAGAGAGAGAGAGAGAGAGAGAGAGAGAGAGAGAAGGAGAGAGGGAGAGAGGGAAAGAGGGAGAGAGAGAGAGTCTGAAGCTGTCCCGTGAGCCGGACACCGCTGCTCACTGGGACAGCCAAGTCTCAGCTTCTGACATTAACGATAGCCCCCCCACCCCCGACCCCACCCCATGAATATCTACCGGGCCTGCGACCCCGTGTCACCGGGCACACCTCACTCGGTCACTCCCCGTGGCAGGGCCATGAACCAAGCTGCACCGGGCAGCAGGCAGTGGACCTGGACACTGATCCAGGTCCAGTGGACACCGACGCCAGGCTGCCCGGGTTCAAGTCCCGCCTCGGCCGCTCGCCGGCTGGGTGACCCTGAATGCGACCTCTCTGTGGCTCGGCCTCTTGGCCCAGCCAACAGTCCGCCTACTCCGTGAGATGCCGGGCACACCGAACCAGCCGGTGACTGTGAGTGCCACGTCAGCGTGGGCCCTGCCACCTCCGTCCCCATTGCCGGGCAGAGCCGAGCCCGCGGCAGGGGCCGGGCCCGGGGCCCACACGCCACGGCGGTGCCAGGCAGCTCGTCCCAGAGCTGTCGTCGCGTGGGGCTGTCCTGGGAACGGCCCCTTCGACAAGGGTGCCCCCGCAGGCCACCAGCGGGCGGCTTGGCTCGTCCGCGGAGGTGAGCGCCGAGGGCTGGCGCCGTGTCCCGGCTCGTGAGGACGGCCAGAACCCAGCCGTCGCTGCCAGCTTTCCAGACACTTCCTCACGTGCTCCTGGGAACGAGGTTTTTCTGTTACCTCCAGGTCTCAGAAATGCTGATTTAGAAATTATTTTGAAAGAAAGAACAGACACCTGGGCCCCCCCGCACCCCCAACTCCATCCCACCCCCGAGGTTCTGATGATCCAGCCTGGGGTGTGGCCTGGGCATCAGCATTAGTCCCAAGTTCTCCCGATGACCCGAACATGCAGCTGTGTTTGAGGACCCCCGGCCCGAGCCGTCCTCCGATGGCAGATGTGACTGTGTCCCCCGTCCCTCTTCTCGCCTTCCCAGCGTCCGGCAGAGTGGGCTGCGCAGGGCCCCCAGCCAGACGGTGCCCCGCCCGCCTCCCTCGCAGTGAGCTGTGGCTCTGTGGCTCACTGCTGTGAGTGACCCTGCTTCTTCGGGGGCTCGGCCCCCTCTCTCCCTCGGGTCCCCTCCCGCAGGCTGGCACAATGACGAAGGCAAGCCCGCCTTTCAGGGCCACCCGGGGGCGCCGTCACCCGCCTGCCTGGCTCGCCCACCTCCCTCTGGGCTGTAAAGTGGGGGACAGATGAAATTCAGCCTCTGTGATTTCAGGTGCCTTTACGGAAGCAGCGAGGTGGGTGTCCTGGGAAAGGCCTGGCTGATCGCGCTCCAGTGGGGAGCAATGCCACGGCCCCCCGAGGCCCCTCACGCAGGGTGGACGCCGGGATCACCCCTGGTCTGGCCGGGCGGCAGCCTGAGGCCAGGCAAGGGCGTCTACGGTTTTCACGGGATTTTTCTTCGCCTGCTTTTAAGTTCTGTGTTCGTGGCTAACGACAGGATGGAATGAAATGATGGCGGGCAAAGTAACGCGCGGGGGACAGACGCGGAGAACCAGGTCAGCACAGCCTGGGACGTGCCGCCGACGGCTGATGGCTGAGCGAGCCGAGAGCAGACGCCGCCTTTGTCTGCTCACCGCCCCACCCCGCCCTCTGTCTGTCCTTCCTCCTACGTGGTCTTAAGACGATTTGGGGGGGCAGTTTTAGCTCCACAGTAATATTGAGAGGAAGGCGCTGAGAATTCCCATGTGCCCCCCCAAAACTCACCCTGCCAACCCCCCACCAGAGTGACACGTCCGTGACCATGACGAACCTACACGCCACGCCACCAGGACCCACAGCTCACGTTGGGGCGCTCTCTCGCTGCTGCACATTCTACGGGCCTGGTGACAAGCGGGTGGTGACAAGCACCCACGATCTTGGCGTCATCCAGAGCCGGGTCACCGCCCGAAACCCCTCTGTGCTCTCTGCCCGGCCGCCCCTTCCCCCACTCACGCCCCACGACCCCTGGAGGCCACCGATGTCCCCCCACTGTCTCCGTATTTGCCTTGTCCAGAGTGAGTGTCACAGAGTCCGAGCCGGGTGGTACACGGCCGGCTTTTCAGAGGGGCTCCTCCGACGTGGCGACAGGCCCCAACGTGTCCCCAGTGGGTGTCTTCCTGTGGCTTGTGACTATGTCGCCGTCTGCACACCCCGGGGTTTATTTACCCGTTCCCCGGTGATTACGAACCCGTTACGCCTCAGCTGCTGTAAGTATCCATGAGCAGGTTTCTGTGTGGACGTAACCTTCCAGCTCGTTGGGGTGAACACACACCCGGGTCGGATCGCTGGACCACACACCTATAATTCTGAGAGCTGCGTGGGTGAGTCGAGCGCCCACCCCGGTGAGGTCCGGTGGGGAACGGCCCAGCCCGTCCGCTCCACTCCGCTGGTCAGACACCCTGGGGCTCGGCCCGTCCAGATGGAGACACTCGATGTACCCAGCACCCGCCCAGCCCCGTTATCCCAGCAGCCCCTCGGGTGACACCAGGCCCCACCCCGGGGAGCTCGGCGGGCCTTGGCCGATGGACTGCAGTGAGCCGAGAGGCGCGGGGCCACGGACCGAGGCGGGCCAGGGAGACCTCATGTCCTCGTCCTCGCGTCCAGTGGGACGGAGCTGACAAAGCAAGTTGGGCTGGAAAGGCTGATGTTTAGAATTTCAAAACATCCTGCTCTTGGGGTGGGAGGTTGCCATGGAGACCTGTGACTGTGACACCAACTGTGGCTTCATCAGGGCAGGTCAGGCTCCTTGCTTCAGCCAGGTAGACTGCTGGGCCTCGGCCGGCTGCAGCTGCTGGCCCCGGGCGGCGCCTGCAGGGCCCGGGGTTGGCACGGGAGAGCTCCCTCGACGGCAAAGTCAGAGCAGTTGCAGAACGGATAACGCAGTGGCTGTCCCCCTCTGCCCGAGCGCACACTCCGTTCCCCGCCCCACGCTGGCTTCGACAGGCGGGACTCGGCCCTCAGAGAGCCCAGACTCGACGACCCCCCAGCAGCCCGACGGGCGGGCAGATTCCCGGAGCCGTCACCCAGCGCCCGTGTCCGCTCGTGGAAACACCCAACCAGCTAGGCCACGGGCGCTGCCGCTGCCTGGCGGGGGCTGTGATGCTAAGGGCTGCACACGCCCCCCCCCCGCTGGAGGCCTCTGTGAACCTGGGGAGACCCCCAGCCAGCTTTCCCCCGAAACGCGGCTCCTGAAACTCAGACGCCTGAGGCGGAAGCGAGAGTGAGACTCTCAGGGGGCGGAGATGACGTCGGGGAGAAAAACCTCCTGCCCCAGAGGACGTTTCCTCAGCGCCGAAGGCCAGGCGGTCTGCTTCCGGGGCTGACAGTGGGGTCCTTGGCCGCGTCCTCCCGGTGACAGGGACGTGCCCGTCGCCCCGCGCGGTGCATCCGTTCCCCGGCTGTTCACCCCAAGCTTCTCGGGGACAACGACTCCGTCTACCGTCTCACGCTCAAGGCCCAGTTCATGCGGAGAGTGAGGGGCGGACACTCGGTGGCGTATGCCTCGGACGCCAGGCCTACTTCTCCCCCTTCTGAGGCTGTGATCGGAGGGCTCCGCGCCTCTGGGGACGTGGCGTCCCTCTGTCCCCAGGGGGATCCCTCTGCTCGGAGTGGACGCTTTCGGGACCCAGCGTGAGACGGCCCCGGTCACAGGCGGGCCGCGCACCGTCTGCGGCGGTGGTCAGTGCCGGGCAGAGGAGCCACGAGGGCTCCGGGGGCCGGCGGGCCCCACCCAGACGTGGCTTCCCCACGTCTCAGTTTTCCATCCGTGAGGTGGGAACAGCCGAAGTCCCATCTTGTGAGGGTGAAACGAGATGCACGCAGACGAGGATTAGCACAGCTCCAGCTTGGATGCAACGCTACCATTGTTAATAACAATAACAACAATAATAACAATAATAATAATAATGATAATAATAATAATAATAATACAAGAGCTTTCAGGGCCCCGAATTCGATCCGTCGAAATTTGAGACTCGTGACACCCTCCCTTCCCCAGTCCTTCCTTGCCCCGCCCCCTTGCTCCCCCACCCCGGGCTCCCACTCTTATCCGCCCTCTGTACCCGTTCCCTTTTTTTTTTTTATTTTACTTTCTGTCACGGCTATTTTGTCGCACGTGTCTTCACCCAGACGATACATTGCGTAGCTCGACTCTGTCTGGGACTTTACAGGACGAGCGTCACGCCCTGCGCCGTGCCTGGAACCCCTTCACTTCCCTCGGTGGGGCCCACCGACGTTCGCCTGTGCCGACGCAAGTGACCGCGTTCCTTCATTTTTCATTGTCGTATAATATTCCACTGTGTGCACACAGTACTACATGTATATTCAGCCTCCCATCTGTGGGCATTTGTTTTTTTTTGTTTTTGTTTTTTGTAAACAGTTTTACTGAGACGGAATGTATTCGTATATACACCAGATGAGGGGGAGCCATGAGGTTCACTGCTGTTGGATTTCCTGCCCATCAGCTAATAAATAGTCTGTCCCTTTGGGGCAAATCCCCCCGGGGCAGTGTGATGCTGCCATGAGCGTCCTCTGCTCCCTCGTTCCCCTCCGATGCGTTGGAAGAGCTGGTGATGAAGCGACGTCTTTTTCCGATATAGCAACCCAAGCCTCTGTGTCCCGGCACGGAAGGAGCGAGAAGCAGCAGAGGGAAATGACCGCGGGGGGCAGGTAACCTTCAACTTGTCCGACAGACGCACGCACGAGCCGCGTTACGAAGAATGAAATGAGGACTCTGTGACTCTCTCTCGGGAGCCCAGCGCGTCGGCCACCACAGTCGGGTCGCACCAGCCCGTGCGGTGTTTGTGCCAGGCGGGCGCAGGAAGGGGGTGGGGGTGCAGACCGCCCTGCTCCTCGGCCCCCCCCATCTCCGCAGCGCTCGGGCTGGGCTGTGCCCAGTTTGTGCTTCATGCCACCTCGATAAAAAATAAATACATAGACTCGATGGGTGGGGATAATCGAGCGACAGTAAAACGTCTTGCTTTCCCAATTAGGAAGGAGGAAGCAACCTGTCCCCAGGAATGCACTTCCGAGGGGCTGAGTATGTCGCAGACACTAAGAGCGTCCCCTCCGCCATCTGCTCCTGTATTTAGGTCACCCCGGCAGCGGTGTCTGCCATATGCCGGGCAGGATCCAGCTGGTGACATTCAATCCATCACTGCGCTCGGACGTCAGGGGGCGCTACCCCGGGAACGCAAGCATCCTGGCGGCAGTGACCGCCACCCGCCTCCCCGCCACCACCCCGGAGACCAACAAGGAAACTCATCAAGTTCCAGCCAAAAACGGAGCGAAAGGAAAGTTTTAGTTCCTCTCTTTGGATTCTCGCTTCCTCCTCTCCTTTCTCATCCGTCCCGCCCTCCCTTCCAGCCTTCCCTCCTTTCAATTGGTCTTCGAGGTCGCTTCCATCTGCCCTCCTTCACGCTCTCCCTTCCAAATCTGCCCCTTTCTCCAATCCCCTTTGGGCCATTCTTGTCCAAGGATGTAAGTAAGAGAAGAACCGAATGAACCCTTTGGCCAGAAGATGACGCAAATCGCGACCGGATTTTCGGTCGGGCGTTCGCGACGACCCTTTCGAATCTCTCCTTCTGGGCTGACCGGTTCAGAAGCTCCGATGAGCAGGCCGGTGGCAGGAACGGAGGGGATGAGTCCCCCCGAGCGTTGGGCCGTCAGAGCTGGTTCTCTTTAGAACAGCGGCTTTGGTCCAGGCGCGTGTGAATGTGTTTGATTGTGTTCATTCAATTTCTTTTCCTTTTTTTTTTTAGCTTAAAAACGTGGTTCAATCTTGGATCAGAGCATCTCAGGATGACTCAGCCTTCCTGGGCATGGCGTAGCTTTGTGTTTATGCTTGTTATCGGGACATATTTTGGGGATCAAAGAAATACTAAAATCACAGGCGTTCTTAAATGGAGTTTCTTTCAAAACCGGTTTCCACCAGCTCTATCAATATACCTCAACTGGGCATTTAAAAAAGAAATTTTTTTTTTCCGTTTAACTGAGCCTGAGTACGCAACCCCTGCCCCCACCCCCATGCCATTATTTCTGCAGCCACAGACGCAGGAGGAGGGGTGCTTCAGGAAGGGGGGACCTATCTCACCGGTCTCTGTCTGCACCAGCCCTGGTGCGGTGCTTAGCACGCTGAACGTTTGATGAGTGAATGAGTGAGCCCGTCAGCTTGCCTTGGAAGGTGCCGGAAAGAATAGCTTCGGGGCATGACCGTCACCTAAAGCAGAGCGGGGATTTCCTGGGACAACAGGAGGTGAACAGAGAGAGTGGAGATTACCGTGGTCTCGCCAGGATCCCTCCACTACCTACCACCCAAACACACGCGTCTCCGTGCAGCAAGCATGCTAGGTATCCATGGCAACCGCTACTCCGTGCCAGACACTGCATTAAACTCCGAAGACGACAAAACGAACAGGCCACTATCTCTACCTCGGGAGTCCTCGGGATGGCAAGGCGGCGATATTTTGAGCGACACTGATTTAGCCTGACATAACCAATGTTTTTTGTTATCTGTGACTCTGCCGAACCATCCGTCTGAATGACCGTGCTCTGTGTACTCCCCAGATCTTTGCCCTGCACCCGCTCGTGGCCCGTGGCCACGGAGAGCACCCAGCGGGGCGGGAGAGAGTGCGTTTCCTTCCTGCGCCGACTGCCCTCCGCCCCTTGTGGATGCCAGCACCCATCCTTCCCCCGTAGCTGCGCCTCCATCCTAGACGGGAGCTGTCACCGGTAACCTAGCAACAAGCCCTCTCCCTCACATGCGTCACCGGAGAAGCACGCGCCTCACGGAGACCTTGCATCCTGACCCCGCCGTGGCCTCACGCGGCGGTCCCTTCTCCAGCTCCGTCCCCGAGAAATACGCGAGAGCCTTAATGCGTAATGCGCCTCGGGCTCGTCTCTGTAAAAGCACTTGGATCGATGCGCTCCTGGCCCTTCTCATCCCAGGGACCAGTGGCTCTTAGCATCTCCAGTGTGGCCGCAGAAACCTGGCACCTTCGAGACGAATGTGATTTAAAAATATATATATATATGGGGTGTCTGCGATTAAATCACAGCGGGAGGAAGAATGGGGCCAAGAGGCAAGGGAGATGAACCAGTTCACGGCCTGGGCGGAGATATAGACCGCTCGTATGCTGGAATGCATGCCGGAGCTTTGAATCCAGGGAGAACGGCCACACGTTCTCAGATGTCAGCTCACCCTGCTTGCGCGTGAACCACCATCCTGCTTACGCGGTCCCCTCCGGCCGAGTCGAAGGTAGCCGAGGCTTCTTCCTTTCCGTCTAGTCGCCCCGGTCCACGGGACTCGCCTCTCGGAGCCGCCTGCACCTCACTCCTCCCCTCCCCCTTACACCTGCAGCCAGTGCAAACCCTTTTGAAACAACTTCCGACTTTCTTCCCCCAAAACGTGACGTGGGACAGAGCCCAGGACGTGTGACAGAGCCCAGGACGGTGGACGGCCACACCCGCCATCAGGCTGCTGCTGCTGGGGGCCGAGACCGCGCACGCCCCAGCACCTGGTCCTTTTTCTGCTGAACGTTTGACTCAATCCACCCTTCCTGTCAGAACAGCGCTCGGCCTGAGGGATTCTGTCTAACAAGTCAGACCTCGGACGGCGCACACGTCCTGCCTCGCGCTGGGCCCTGCTCTCCGCGCGCCCGCAGACGGCCGTGGCGTCCGTGTCCTGGCCGATGGCCCCGTGCTGTCTGTCTCCGGACGGTGCCACTCCAACACCGGGCCCTCCGGGTTGTGAGAGAGCTTTCTTTGGAAAGTGGGTTTCTTACGCTGAGCGACACATCACCTCCTCGCCACCTCCCTCCTCCCTAACTCCCTCCTGCCCTCCCCACCGCACATTCTCACTCTTCGCTCCTGTTCCGCCTCCTACTAAAGTAAAACCAACCCCTCCGTCCATCCCTTCTTCCTCACAGCTCCTGCAGCGTTTGAAGACGGCTACTGCCTCTTCGTTTCGTCCCCTGCACGGTCAACACGCAGAGCCCCCCACCGTTTTGTACCCAGAGCCCTCGGCATCCACATCCGGACACGTTATTCTGCGTCACGAGGGCGTCTTCAACGGCAACACCCGCAATCGTCGCCTGGCCAGAATATATGGTGACGATTACTTAGCCCCTGGGCGTGACGCTTCTGTTCCATGGAGCCTACGAGTCTGTCCGCTTGCAGGAAACCCCATCACTCTACCGTCTCATGGGAAGCTTTCGGTCCAAGAGGAAGGCCAGGGATTCGGAAGAGGAACCTCAGTTAAACGGGCTCTCTCCTCTTACTCGTCGTGCAATCAGTTTCTGGTCCTGCGTGGGTTGGCTCGATGCCGGTGGTGGTTTTTCCAAACGCTCCCCCCACCGGGCGGGGGGGGGGTTCCTGGTTTGCTCCCCCAACCCCAGCCCCTCCTCCCAACCGGAATGGGAGGTCTCCGGCCCCAGTGGTCCCACCGGGACTAGGAAGACACCTCTGCCTCTCGCTGAATTCCACCGCGTGCCGAGCACGGACTGCGGGAGACGTTGGATTACCGATTGCTTGTCGCGTGTGGCTGACCCAGCGCATTCATTTGTCACATGAGGCTTCACCATCAACCGTCGTTTCTTTCCAGAACATTCCAAGGCTGCCATCGGATGCAGAGACTTCGCGCACGGGTTATGCTCTGTCTCATCAGAGGACCGTGAATTCATCCCGGGCGTGGAGCCCCCCACGTGGCCCAGACGACTTGGGGGGAGGGCGGGATTTTTCTCTCTCTAAAGAAAGGGCTGGCCGACGATACTTATCTCTATAGTTTGATTTCCAGGGCTAGTTTCTGAGCAGCAGGGTAGGCATATTAGTCTTGCAACACGTGGGCATGAAAAAAGAAAGATGGAGAGAAAGCCCACTGAGCGTAGCGACGGCCTCTGTTCAGAGGTCTGGTGAGAGCCGATTCAGCGAGTGCGCTGAGGCCAGCCAGAGCTTGGGAAAACACGGGCCGGCCACCTAAGCCAGCAGGTGTTTGCTCCAGGAGAGGCGAGGGCGGGCACGTTTCATCATCCATCCTCGTGCCCATAATCGTCAAAGCACTTCTTTCTCCCAACGCGACCAACGGACAGGTGTGGCCTTCGGGCTCCTGGAGCCTCCTGTGTCTGCCCGGGACTCAGTGAACGAAGTCTGGGAGCTTGGAGCGAGCTGCAGGTTTGTTATTTGTTTATTTACATCAGTTGCTGAGTAATGATGGAGAGGAACCGAAACGAGAATTACGCGTGAGACGGGACCGTGGGGGAGGGGCGTGGGGCGCACCGAGCTGGGCGTCCAGGAGGGGAGAGGGGGCACAGGGACGGAGCCAGAGGGGTCCCCTCCCGGGAGCCCCGGTCTGGTCCCTTGGGGACGTAAGGCCAGCGCGGTTGAGACCGGCACTGGAGAGCCGGGGGGAGGGACCCAGTATCCCCCCACTCTCTTCAGCCGTTAAAGCCCTTTTCCCAGATGTGGGGTCCACCAAAGCGGGGTCATTCCGAGCGGCCCGCGCCCGTTTCCTGTGCTCGCGGAGCGCCAGGCCCGTGGCCGGCCGGGCTGGCCGGGGTGGGCGCTCGCCCGCCCGCTGCCCGGCCCGCGGGTGTCACCACAGAGACCTCAGCTGCTGCTGGCCCCACAGGAACGTTTGGGGGTCTCCGAAGATGGGGACCCTCGGAGCGCACCAGACCCCCCTCCCCTGGGCCTGGTCAGTCAGGCGGGGGGGACTCGGCCCTGTGCGTGAGCCAGGCTGTGGCGTCCATCCCCTGGGTGACCACCAGCGGGGGCACACGGTGACTTAACCCGGTGACAGGAAATAACGCCCGTCATCGACCCCCAGCTTCCCGGGCTCCCTTAGCTCTCGAAGCAGCCGCCAGAGCCTTCGGGGGGTCGGGGGTTCTGCACCCCACCCCTCAACACGGGGCTCACCCCTCCCTGATGGCGGGTCTGCCCCCTCGCCCCTCACCCACGGGGAAGAACAAACATCAAAGGCCCGTTTGCCCTCGACACCACCTCCGGGGCCCTGGTCCCCTGCGGCTGCTACGGGCTTCATCGGGACGACCGGCAGGAGGACACCCCTCCCCTGTCGCGCCCCCTCCAGACTCAGGGGTGTCAGCTCTCCCTCCAGAGGCAGCGGAAGCCACAGAGGGAGAGGGGTGTGCAGACGCGCCCCCCGGGCAGGGCAGCCTGGGGTCACCCACGGGCCGGAGCAGGACGTCTCCAGAGAGCCCGGCGCTCGGAGCGGAGAGAAGGGGAGGCGGACGGACCCTGCCCGCCACCTGCTCCCCGCCCAAAGCCGATGCTGCCGGGAACAGACGCATGCGGGACGAGACGGGGGGGTCACCTGCGCACGCTGGGGGGCCCCGGGCCGCAGCCCTCCAGAAGCAGGGTCCCGCCCGCCTGTCACAGGAGCAGGGACACTCGAGGGACGTCTGATGAATGTGTCCTCCCCGCTTGGCGCTGTCCCGGGCCTGAGGGCGGGCCACGGTGGCTCCCCCTGCGTCCGTGGTCCTCTCACAGGGGTGACCTGTCCGGCACACCACCGAGCCTCTCCGTTCACGACACGCTGTGTGACACGCGGTGGGGGCCTCCAGCACGGGCTCGCGGAGCCCTGGGCCGTGCCCCACGTGCAGGAGACGCTCGGCACCAGCCCTGCAAAAGGCATCCGGCATCCCCCACCCCGATAGCACGCGGTTCTAACACGGGCACGTGGCCGTGTGTGTGCGGTCGGTCGCTCGTCACGCCCGAGCTGGACCGGGCACACGGTCAAGGACGCGGCCTCGGACCTGACGGCGTGCGGGGACGGGCCAGGGTGGCCGAGGAGAAGCACCGACCCCAATATAGCAGGCGGAGTGGGGTGGGCCAGGGGCTCCCGCCCGAGCCTCTTATCAGGAGGACTCTCCGTTGGCATTTCCAGGTCTCTCTATCTCTGGGGACAAATATTAGCATCGGATTAGCACATTACAACCCGATTACCTTTCAATCCCAAGCCATCCCAAGCAGATCGGGGTTCTTCCCAATGTGCATGATTTCGGTAAAAGGGTAGGACGCACGGGGGGAAGCCGCGTGGTGGACCTGAAAGGCAGCACAGCAGAGCCCAGCTGCAGGGGGCAGCATGGTGTGCAGACAAACGGAGAGATGGGTTACGGGAGGGACACGGCACACGGGACATGTGACATTTAACAGCGAAAGAGAAGAGCGTGTCCCTCTCTCCGCCACGGGCGAGCCCTGTCTGCTCGCGAGTTCTCACGCTCCCCCCGCCCCCAGCCTCACGATGAAATGTCACTCCAAGGAATGGCACGGGGCTGACAGCCAGCATCCAGTGGCACAGGGGTCAGGTGCTAGCACTGCCTCTCCTGTAGGTCCCTGTGACGTTCACCTGGGCAGAGCCTGCCAAGGTCAAGCAGAGACGCCGGTGACCTCTGAGACTCTCCACCCCCACCCTCCCAGGAAGCCACGTGGCTCCTGGGACAGAACGTTCTACATAAAACTTCGAGACAGGTGGGCTAACACCTGGACGGTCCACGTAACAGAATAACTGAGCGGCATCTACCCCAGAACAGGTGTGTTATGTAGTGACCACGAGAACCCACGACTTTATTACAAATCTACAACGTGAAGAGAGCTACGCTAGGTGCAGGCTAATTACTCGAACGCTTCTTTGGATCAGCAGGAAGATTGGATCGAGAACATTCCTATCAAGGAGTTAGAATCTAGATGTAGACACCAGGGTTTCTTCGGAGAAGGCAAAACGGACGCTCCGGTGTTGGCCAGCTGCTAGACAGCCACCGGTGTTCGCCCCCTGCCCACCTTGAAGCAAACGATGCACGAAAGCATATGCTCAGAGAAAACTGACTTCAAAACATCTGTAGATTTGACTAGAGACTTTTTACAAAGAATTTACAGAGCGCAACCTCGAAATTTCACCTCGAAATTCCGTACTGGGCTTCTCTCTCCTTTCTCTGCCCTTAGCATGCGATATTTGTTCCTTAACGTGGTGTTGGATTTGTCCGCCTTTAACTGGCTCAAATCCCGGCTCCGCCCTGCGCTGAGCTCCTGGTGCTGCGTGTGGGCACAACCCAGGGCAGAGAGAGCCACAGTCGCCGGCCAGGCCAGCGAGGACAAGGACGTGTGTGGAGGGCGGGCACGACGGAGGGGAAGGCGGCCCCCCGCGTGGCTCTGCAGCAGGACACGGGAGTGGCCGGAGGTGGGACCTTGCACGCCCTGCGACGAAGAGCTTTCGCCTTGGTCTGTATAGAACCAAAAGCCGTCAGAGGGTTTATTTATCATTTTTGTTTCTATCTGCCTTTTTTGTTTTTCTGGCCTCCGTTTACCGAAGAAACACGCGATCAGCATCCTCCTGCCCCAAACCTGTCACGTGTTCTGAAACAAGACATGTCACCCCTCGATCGTCCCCCATCAGGTTAGAGGGTCCCGATCCACCGGGCGGTCTGTCCGTCCTATCACCAGTGTCGCTCTCTCCGACTGTCTCCGCGCCGTCCCCATCTTTCGAAAAGTGCACTCATGGAGGTGACGTGTCGTTTCGTAAGGATTTAACAGGGAAGTACAGCAAAACGATTTTGTCTCCGTTCCCCGTGGGATCAGGGCGGGGCATTCCCCCCGCAGTGACACAGGGCGCTGGGCGCGGTCCCCGCCCGATCCAGGCCTGTTCCCCGTCTTTTCCAGCTCGTCCGCGGCCACACCGCCCACCAGCTGGCAGTTCGGTCCCAGGGCACCGCTCACACTCACCCCCGAGTCGTTGCCAACCAAGGCCTGTCACGTGGACTCACCTTGGTTCAAACCCTGCTGTAAATCACGCATCCTCAGCCCTTCCCTCCTACCCCCACAATACCTGGTTCTAAAAACTAAGGTGCCCGGCATCGTCCGTCATGGTTCGAACAACACCTGGATGAAAAGCCTTTGACATGACCTCGAGACGGGCCCTGGGGGACCCTTACTTACATGGGAGTCACCAGGGCCCCGTCTAGGTTCCGATCGTGACGTCCTTCCCTCCGTTCAGGCTTCCGGCACTTTCTGTCTCTGAAGGAATGTCCGCCTTCGTGGGCCTCTTCCGAAATGTCGTGTCGGGGTTCCTCGGGGTTCCCGGAGTCATCTGGAACCTTCCGAGAATAGTGACTGCCCGACCCCTTGACTCAGGAATCCCACGATCCCCACGAGGGTGGACGCTAAGTGGCTGTGTTTGACAGACAGTGCTTCTTTTCATCGACTGAGAAAAAACCCATTTCCTTCCTTCCCGGCGTCAATCTAGTCGATGGCATTGACCCACGCATGTGGGGAAGCTGTGAGGGTGTTAATTAAATTAAGGGTTTCAGACTGTTTTGGGGGTGCTTACTGTGGGGAGGGGGACTGCTGAGTGTCTGAGAGACCGGTGAGCAAGCTCGGGGGAGGCAGGGAGTGAGCTGGGATGCACCCACAAAAATATGCAGCTATTCTGAAGGTGTGAGCATCCCTTAGGCTAAGAAAATTGGTTGACATGTGAATTGTTAACTCCAAACTGAGACTTTCTTACCTTGAAATGTTCAGTTGCTAAGAAACTCAGGAAATAATGCTGCTCTTTTTTTTTTCTTCCTTAAATCTTAACTAGAGAAGGTGGAGGAGGAAATCGCATACAAGATTTTTTTTTCTTTTCATTAAAAAAAAAAAGGCTTAGCAAAGAGGAAGAGGGTTATAGGGAAAACTAACAGACTTATTTGTCCTGAGGAAAATTTCGTTCCCTAGCGAGCGCTTTCAAATAGCAGATCGAACTCTGAGAGAGCTTCTCGGTGTGTGGCTCTCGTGGCCGGCGGGTACCCCAGGGAGGAGCAGCGCCCCGTGTCCTGTCGGAGGGACCGGGGCGGAGAGGGCTGGGCGAGCACGCCTCAGGGCCCAGAGCCGGGGAGAAGCAGAGCCCGAAGCCCTCGGCTCCCACCTGCCCCACCTGCCCACACCCGCCCAGTTAACCCCAGCAGCGAACCTGGCACGCAGCCCTCGCAAACATCGGCAGCGGTGACCGAGAAAGACAGGTGCTGGGCAGGGTCCGCAGGTGGACGTGGCAGCTCAGCACGTGGGCCTCTGTCCCTGCGCGTGCCCTGGCTGAGCCCTGAGGACTGGTACCCTGTGCTTCAGATGAGGGAGCCCAGGCAGGTGGGGGCGCAGGCCAAGGGCGGGACTGGGGTCCGGCCTGGATGCCTCCAGGTGAAAGGGGACCCTGACAGGACGTGGGGGGCACTTAGGAGAGGACCGAGGGGAGGACAGGGTCCGCTCGGCCCGCTTGGCGCCCCTGCGTCCACCGGCTCCCGTGCCGATGAGCATCCACAGTTAGGGGGATACGGGAGGTGGGGACGGCGTGGACAGGCCGGCAGCGGGCGGGGCGGTGTCCCCTGGCTGGGCTGGATGAGACAAGAGGACACACCTGGCAGATGTGTCTGTCACGCTCAGAGAAGTGCACAGGACAGCGGGCGCCATCTGGCAGAGAGCAGCTGCATGCGTGTGCAGGTCTCAGGGACGGGGGGTGCCGCACCCCTGGGTCCCCCGGTCGCCCCTGAACTGCCCGGCATCTGGTCGGCTGCAGGGAGGGCACACGGCCTGGGGAGGCGGCCGGCAGGGAGGCCGCTGAGCCTTTATGCTGTTTGGGGGGGATCCCGGCTCCCTAATTCAGCCCCTGCGGCTACCCCTGGCCGCTTCTGGATCCTTCCATCTGGGAGGCCGGGGGTGGCCCAGCGGGTGGGACAACAGAAGAGGCGGGAGCTGAGGACCGGCCACGTGCGTCCCCGCACCTCTGCTGGGGACGCAGGGCCCACCCGCCCTTCCTTCTGAGGGGTTCGTTAAGGCGGCCCACTCGGCCTGGCCGAAACTCGCTGGCCGAACCCCGAACGGTCCGTCTCAGGGCCCAGAGGCGAGCACGGCCTTGGAGAAGCTGAGCCGGCATGCGAGGCGCACGGCAGCCCCTCCTTGTCCACGGGGGACACGTTCCAAGACCCCCAGTGGACGCCCGAAACCACGGGAGCACCCCAAAGCCTACGCGTCCTGGTTTTTTTATATATACAGACATGTTCAGTTAAAAAAAAAAAAGCACTTGATGGCTTCTCGGTGGCATTTCCAAACTGCCAGCCTCGCTACTCTGATGCCTTCATGAAGTAAAATACGGGTGACCAACACAAGCACCGCCACGCCCGACAGTGGACACACTTGGCCACCAAGTGACCACTGGGCAGGGACTGTGTGCAGCCGGGGAGATGCTGGTCCAAGGGACGAGTCACGACCCGGGTGGGACGGAGCCGAGGGCACAAGCTTCTGTCCCATGAAAGGACCCTTCGGTGGCACCTCTGCAGGCCGGGGTGCCCTCCACGTCCCCTCTGCCACCCACGCTTCTCCACGCCACTCAGCTCGGCCCACAGCCTGTTCTGCTTTGTCCGGTCTCCTGGCTGCGTTCCTGGCTGGGGCGGTGGCCCCCGTGGCCACGCGGGCCTCACGGTCAGGCTCCAGCGTGGCCGGCTCACGCCTCACCCCGGCCCCCGGCCACCTGAACCCCAGCACCGGCACCCCGACCCGGGGTCTCGAGGGTCTCTCCCTTCCCCGCGCCCCGTTCTCCGGGTGACTGCTGCACACCGGCCCTTTCCTGCTGCGTCCTCCCAGCTCCCAGCCACGGGGCCGTGTGCGCCAGCAAGTGCTAAGGAGACATCCTGCTCTCCGGCAGAACGGGGCCTCCTACGTTTAGTCACATGGTGTAACAGGTGACAACAGTACTCTGCACCCTGGGTGCGCTCTCGATCAGAGGAACCCCACGCGCTTCTCCAGCACCCCCAGCACGGCACCCCCGGTGGAAGGGGCGTGCCCAGCGTCGTGACCTCAGGCTTCCGGAGAGAGAGGGCCGGGCCCGGGAGGTGGCCACGGTCCCCTCACGAGTCAGGAGCCAGCACAGGACCCTGGCTGCGCCCTCGGTTTGCAACAGACCTGCCACTTCCTGAGCTTTCAGAGCCCGTGGCTTCCCGAAGCTGGGACACAGGAACATTCTCCGTGTCACACACAGGTCCCTGAGCCTGGGTCCCCCAGCTGCTGGGCTTGCAAACCCACAGCAGACACGCAGAGCTGCTGTCTGCCCGCGGCCTGGGTTGGCATCACCCTGGATGGGAAGAGAGAGGTTTTCAGTGAAATCCACACCTTGGCTGGCTCGGGGTTCTGGGGGGGGTCCCCCAGAGAAGGTGCTACAGAACTTTGTGCAGAGGGGTCCAGAGTCTGCCCGTCTCTTTACAACGCTGGGGGGCTGGCCGGGTGCTCCAATACAGGGAGGCGGCTGGACACCACGAGACAGGCAGGGCTGGGGTGCGAGGGGGCCCCCGGGGGAGCCGGCCACGTCCCACGTTGGCAGCCCCAGACCGGTGGCTTTGTGTTCGGACCAGTGTCACCAGCCATCAGCACTCGGCCGCGGAAGACCCAGGCGCGCAGCTGAGCGAGGGCAGAGATGACAGAAAGGGACACTGACCCGCACGCGCCTGGGGTGAGGGGTGTCCCCTGTGGGGGTGGCTTCGCTCTACGGCGAGAGACGCCGCGTGTCCCCCAAAGACGACCTCACCGATACGTGGTTGACGTGGGAGCCACAGGGGTCTGCTGAGGGGCCACTTATACGCAGACACCTTCTCAGCAAGCACAGCCGTGTGCTCATAACCCCGGGCTTGGCACCCATGGTTCAGCCACCCACGGGTGGGGGACAGGATTCCTGCGTTCCCAGCCGGGGACTGCAGTTACTGCTCTCTACCCGCAGCTGGCCGAACCCGTGAACGTGAAGAGCCCTGAGTTATATGTGGATTTTCAACAGTGCCAGGAAGGGCACCCCTAACCCCCGTGTCGTTCGAGGGTCCACTGTGTACCCCGTTCCCGAGTGATAATTGACACTATTGACATCACTTCATGGAGAGAGAGGTGGGATCTGCATTCTCTCCCGTCAAACTCGCAGCTTCTTCAGCCAGTAGCGTGTGGGTGGCAGGGACAGGTGTCACTTCCAAGGTCAGGGCATAGAGGTTAGGGCAGTGCCACCTCCATGCACCTCAAGGCCCACCGAATGGGAGAAGGTATTTGCAAATAAAATATTCAATGCATGGTTAATATCCCAAATGCGTAAGGAAATCATGCATCGTACTCAGCATCGAAGAAACAAACGATCCAATTGCATAACGGGCAGGGGCCCTGAACAGACGTTTCTCCAGAAAAGACGCACAGATGGCCGAGAGACTCATGGAAAATGCCCAACCTCACTGATCATCAGAGAAATGCAAATGAAAGCCACGATGAGAGATCACCTCACACCTGTCAGAATGGCCGTCCTCAATCAATCAGCAAACAGGTGTCGGTGAGGACACAGAGGAAATGGGGAGCCCCCTGCACTGTTGGGGGGATTGCGAAACGGTGAGGTCATTACAAAAAAGTGTGGGGATTCCTCAAAAAAATTAAAACTAGGACTACCTGATAACCCAGCAGCCTCAGCTCTGGGCATCTATCAGAAGAAATCTAAAACACGAATTCGAAAAGATATATACACCCCGATGTTCCCTGCAGCACTGTTTATAGTGGACAAGACATGAAGGCCACCTGGGTGTCCATCGGAGGTCCAGTGGCTAAGGCAGAGGTGGGACATAGAGACAACGGAATATCACTCATCCATCCATAAGAAAGAATGAAATCTCACCATTTACTGCGACCTGAATGGACCTAGAGCACGTTAGGCTAAGTGAAGTCAGTCAGACAGAGACGGACGAATACCATGTGACCTCATTGATATGCGGACAGACACCACGAAGCCAGATTCTCAGAGACAGAGGACTAGCGATGGTTGTCACAGCGGTGGCAGGTGGGGGGGGGGATGGGTGAAAAGGGGGTGAGCAACGAGAGGTACAAACTTCCAGTTCCAAGATACATAAGTCACAGCGATGCCGTGTACGGCATCCACATTGTAATAACTGTCGCGGTGACACATTGTAATAACTGTGACAGATGCTTACTGGATTCACTGTGGCGACTACGTTGTCACGTATATACATAGCGAATCGCTCTGCCGTCTACCTGAAACTCACGTAATGCCGTGCGCCAACTCTACTTTAATAAAAAAAATAAATTAAATTAAACTAACCATTAAAATGAAACAAAACTAAGAAAAAAGTGGCCCTGCGAGATCCAATAACTAGTCGACCCTGACGACAAGCAGGGTTCAGCTGAGGGGCACCCACTTACTGGCCTTCCAGTTCCCTGCCTTTCCGACCTGTCACCTCGCTCTCCTTGGGATGATGGGATGGCAGACACGTGCTTTGGGCTCAGGCTGAGGCAAGGGCAGCATGCCGGTGGGGGGGGGGGGAGGCGTCTCCCCTCCATCCGCACTCTTCACCTCGAATCTTAGCTTCTTGGTGAAGAAAATTCGTTTGCTGAGCTCCGTTTTCGTAGATGAAGAAATAAAGGGGTGAAATGCAGGCAGTCTCCCCCGAAGCGTCACTCCGATCCCTCTGCCGTGCCCCGGTTTTGGTGACACTTAGCGCTCTGCACTGTGGCACAATTCTCAGCACAACTCCAGTTCCCGGGGAGGTAAACAAGATTCTTATTTCTTGCAGGAGGAAAATCCAAGTTTAGAAATTTTCAAGTGTTGGTTCCTTCTCTGCAGTTTCATTCGTCAACCTACGTGTGGTTTCAAAGCGTTCGGGGTTGGGGGGAAAGACGTCTGGTGAAAAGAAAATGAACTTTGATAACCAAATGGCGTTATTTCAGAGGGATTCCAGTAATGTGACCTCCTGTTTTCTAAAGGTTAGCCCAACCTCGTGGCATTTGAGGGGCCAACTGTCTCCGTTCTCTATGACCCCGTGGACTTGGAGCCACCCACGTGATATGGCAAATCCAGCTCCGTTCTGAGTGGGGAGTTCAAATCCGATTCAGCAGCAACGGCCGTACTTCTGGGACCTGCAAACCTCTCGTGACCAGCTGATGATGCTCTGATCGATCCGTCTTTCTCATCCGCAGAGGCAGTTATGGCGTCTCACCAAAAAAAAGTGGAAAGGATTGAATTGTTGTTTCAATAATTTTTAAAACAGCTTCTTTAAACACGCTGACAAAATTGAAACAACCCTGGGGCTTGCAAGATATAGATTGGGGATTAGAGAACTTTTTTTTTTTAAGTGGCATCTCTATCTAAATCTTTTATTACCTAACTGATTTATACGGCTCTGACTTCCCAATAAACTAAATGCTTTCTCTTTCGAAATTTCTTTCCCTAAGTCAGAGTAACCAAATCCAATTCCATCTGTCCTTCTGTATGTGGATTCATTGTCATTTTTTTTTTTTAATGGGCCAGCATAGAATTAACCTAACAAGCCATCCCCTCTGGCTACGGCCACGGTCACCGCTTCTGGCTGAAGCTGCATTAAAGGGGCGCATTGGAAGCGTCTACAGAAGCATCCACCTTAGTCCTTCCTTCTCCCAGATCTGAAGGCTTATCTCGAGTGCTTATCTCAAGCCATCCCCGCCCTCCAAAGCTGCTATCTACCGAACACACGTCACTTCACTGGAACCCGAGCTCAGTTATTCCAAGAAGTCACGAACCACTCCCGAGGGCTCCTGATATGACGAGGGCTCTCAAGATTGTCCCCCAATCCTGCTCGCTCGCTCAGGCGTGGCGCATTCAGATCATGCAATGTAAACAACACAAAGTCTGGTCTGAGCTGCCAGCCGAGGGTGTGTCCCTGACACAGGGCTGGTGTCAGGTTCACCTGGGGCCCCGGGCACGTCATCCAGGTGAATAGGTGAAGTCCACAGCTGCGACTTTTAAATGTATTATTAGGATAAAAATATATATATATATATATATTTTTCTCTCCTCCTCCCTTGGCTCGCCCCTTGCAACCGAGCCAGATGTGCTGCCGAGCCAGCTGGCAGGATCCGACGCCAGGGTCCACGGCGACCACAGACGTGTGTCTGCCTCCTCCTCCAGAACCCCCGGCCAACGCTACTCACGCTTCCCAAATCACGACGCCCGTCCCCACCCCCTGACAAGGAACCGGAGGGTAAACAAGGCCTCGTTTCACGCTCTCCCCACAGCCAGAGCCCGGGAAAGGAATGAGGTCTGACTGACACCTGCCCTCCCAGGCCTTCACCCTCTGGGAATGAGACGAGGGCACCCACCCTCTGCTCAGGATCGTGTTACACGCAGCCTTCAGGGTGCGCCTCGGCTGGGGGATTCCCGTTCCCCTGCTTTCCGGGGACAAAATGCTTCTCTGGGTTCAGTTAAGGCCACAGGCCCTGGAGATTCCGGGGTGGGGGGGCGGTGGGTCCTCCCTCAGTCACCAGGCTGAGTTCCCACCGCACAGAAAGCTTGAAAGGCAGTCTTATGGCCTTTGCCGGAGCAGAAGGCAGAAGCCGAGGGCAGCAGCACGCAGAGGTGTGTGGTTTTGTTGCTGGTGGCTGAGGGGAGCAGAGAAAGAGCTAGGAGCAAAACGACCTTGGAGGCCTGAGCTGTGCCCGCCTCTCTCTTACACCTGCAGCCTTAACTTCCTGACCTGCAAAAGGAGGGCGTTGAACTTGAACCCTGGCCCACCAACTATGTGACTCCCTGAGGCCTGTTGGCATTTGTCAGTATTAGGAGGAAGGCAGTTAAGAGGCAGCTCGCTGGCTTCATGCTAAGCACGCACGCCTCATGGCACAGCCAAGGGGGGTGACGGGGGCGGAGGCGGGGAGCCACCCCCCTCGGCAGGGTACATCGATGGCTGAACGCGAGAAGGGTAAACCCCAGACAAAATTCTGGAGAAGCCAGAGTTTACGTCCCGCTCCTGCATCATCTTTTTTCTTATTCGTCTGAGTAAAGGATCTAAAATTGGTGACTCCTGCTTTTGATGGGTTCAAGGTCACGTTTTATCACCAAAGGTGTATGGGCACCTAGGCCTTGTTTTCAATTGTGGAGTGAAAGGCTTTTTTTGTCCTCTGTGGCAGGAATTGCAGGCATGGGCGAGCGGCTGGGGTAGGGGTGTGTGTGTGCGTGCATGTGTGTGTGTGCGTGTGTGTGTGTGTGCGCGTGTGTGTGCAACAAGCTGTGTCGAGGTTCTCCCATCTGATTTCCTTATTCTGTGCTGGGGCTGTGCTCAAAAGCCACAGTTGCTGAGTTCAACTGATAACTAGGATGGGGCGGCAGGCCCCGTCCCCCAAAAACAGGCGCGGGGAGCCCCGATGTATAGAGGGTGGCCGTCCCTCCCCCCGTGAGCCTGGGGCTGGCACCGGAGTTATGAGCCAGCTGCGCTCCCCTCTCTCTGCTTGTCTGCATTCCACCTGATGAGATAGACGCCTGCAAATCCCTCCGGCGTCTCAGCTGTGCGGTGACAGGCTCTGAGGTGCTCAGAGGTGGTGGCCCGGAGCTCACGGGAGCGTCACCTGCCGCCAGCCAGGAATGCCCGTGTCCCTGTGGCACCCAGGAAAGAAGGGAAGCGATTTCATAACCTGCCCCCAACCGCTCCCCAAGGAATTTCCTTGGAGAGGAAGGTGGAGGGGAGCAGGAGAGACGTGCCCCCGCCAGGCCCCAGGTGTTTCAGGCAGAGGAAGGAGCCTCTGCGTCACTGTCCCATACTGCGGTCCAGGCTCACAAACCCCGCAGAACAGGAGCAAGGTGTGGTCACCAGCAGGGGGTGCTGGGATGCGCCCCGCTCTGAGCGGTGGGGAGGTCCCCGTCTCCAGCCCAGGGAGCCGGGACCAGCTCTGACTCAGGCTGTTGTTGTCGTCGGAAGGTGTTGACGAGGGGCGTGGCCAAGGAGAGAACTCCTGGAGACCCGCCTGGCACTTAGCTGGCCACGTGGGGCCACGATCATACACACAGGAGCCGCGCCTGTGCCCTGAGCCATTTCCTGACAGAGAACAAATATTTGAGTTGGAAGAGCTGAGTGAGGCTGCAAATGTTTTGCAGAGTCTTCCCGTGTTCTCGACGGCTCCTGGACGCCTGGGGGGGAGCCTCGGGGGTCAGCGCAAGGGCCTCGATCACACAGGGCGTTCGTTTGTGTGGACGGCCGGGACCCCGTGCGGGAGGAGGGTCCTCGCTGGCTGTCCCCGCTTGCCCTTCCGTCTCGTTTGGGTAACTGGCGTCCACCCCAAGCCCCCGACGGAAAGGCCGGGGCATC
>PVKZ01007312.1:0-24629 GCA_004027375.1 Macroglossus sobrinus | reverse complement strand
TCTGTTTCGTCTCCCTCACGCAAATAGCAGGATGCTCAATGTAAACCAATTACTACGATTCTGCTTTCTAAGAAATCAGAGAATGTAATCAAGGGGATGCAATTTGTTCGCTTTTCATGAAATATCACAGCGTGGCAGCGACCGGAGCAGCCTTCGGAGAGGTGTCTCTGTGTGCATGCGTGTGTGTCTCTGTGTGTGTGTGTGTGTGTCTCTGTGGTTGTCTGTGTGTGTCTGTCTGTCTCCATGTGTGTCTCTGTGTGTCTGTCTCTGTGTGTGTCTGTCTCTGTGTGTGGTGCATGCATAGTGCAGAGGCGCGTGTCTGAGTGTGAGGTGTGTGTGTTTGTCCAGAGGGCCCCACACAGACGCCAGCGGGCGGAAGGCCCCAGGATGGGGGCATTGGATGGCTGTTGGCTTAGGACACAGAAGCCCGGAGCACGTCCTGGAAGCTGATCAAACAGACCTTCACTCAGATCTGCGGGGTTGGGGACGCTGTGACCGAGATGCGCTTCTGTCCATAAAGTTTGATTGGGCATAAAAAGAGCCGTTTTATTTTCAATCTCCTTTCTTATTTTAAAGGATAATTACACTCCCGGGGGACAGGTGAGTGTCCTACCTGGGAGCAGTGGTCCGAGAGCAGGGTAGGGGTCGAGCTGAGTCTGCAGAGAGGGGAGGGGGCTCCCTCCCCAGAGGCCCCGCTGTCAGAAGAGCCCCCCACCTGCCCCCTGTCAGGGCCTTGGGGGCCTTCTGCGAGCTCGGCTCTGCCTGCCTTACATTGCTGGTAACGATGTGGCCTCAAGTTCAGCCACCACTATTCAGGAAAAGCCACGGGGTGAACACAGAAGATGCTGTCTGCTGTCTCGTCCGCCGGTGTTTCCTGTGATACGCCGTCTGACCCCTGAGTCACAGGTTAAACTTGACCGAAACCAAGCTCAGCATTTAAATCAGCGGTCGAGGGACTCATTATAAAAAGCACGCGATGCGCAGCACCCACTGGACGTGATAAAAAATATTTAGAGCGTTTATATTCCAAGGGCCGGGGTCCTCATTCCTCGCACACTGAACAGTCTCCTTGACATCTGCTGAAAGGAACCCCGTGGCAGCGAGCAATGCGGGGTGCGGGGCGCAGAAGGATGGGGCGGGGCTTCAGAAGCGCGGCGACCTCGTGACCCTGGAGACCCTACTGCGTGTGTGTGTGTGTGTGTGTGTGTGTGTGTGTGTGGGGCCTTGGGAAGGGGCAGGGAACCAGAGCAGCAGTGAGACCCTCCCTGGGGCCACGACGCCTGAGCGCCACCCAGACCAGACGCCAGGGATTCACCATCTGTGGCAACAGGTCCCCTGAGGTGGCCGCCTACACCCGCCTCTGAGTGCGGGAGAGCGGGGACACCCGCTGCCTGACGCGGGCTGGGGTCCCAGGTCTGCGGGAGGGCCGGGGAGACGGTTCTGCTCACCGGGCCCATCCACTGCCCTGAAAAGCAGCTCCCCTCTGCTGGGGGGCCAGGGCGAGCGCTGGGGGCTGTTCCGGTCCTCGCACGAGGCCCAGACCCCGGCTGTGGTCCTTGGCATCGGGATAATTGTCCCCTCCCCCGCTTCTGCCCATCCCGAGGTGCCCCCACGGTGACGCTTCTCTAAAGAAGTCCCTGCACCAGCTGCCACGCCTCCTCTGCCACCAGGACGTTCTCATACTATTGTCACCAGGGCACCCTAGGTCTGCAGTCTGAACCCGCAGCTCAGCTGAATCGTGGCCAGGTTCGTTTTGAAGCTGGGAGTCTCTCCTTGACTCCGCCCCCGTGCGGGCCCCGCCCCCTGCGTGGGCCCCGCCCCCTGCGTGGGCCCGCCCCTGCGTGGCCCCGCCCCCTGCGTGGCCCCGCCCCCTGCGGCCCCGCCCCCTACACGCTAGCTTTCCAGGGGCAGGTGGGGCTCCCGGAGCTACGCCTTCCTTTGGACTCCGCGAGGTCCCCTGGGTCTGCTGTGCTGGCAGCGCCCTCGCTCGTAACTGACAAGGAACTTTCTGGGAAGGAGCACAGGAGCTGGGTTTCTGCGCAGAGCCGGCGGGGAGCAGCTGCCCTTGTGTCTCCTTCTGCAACATGGAGCCACAGCTCCAAGGGAGATTGTGTGGGGGGGGGGGGCGGGGGGGATGGGCGGGGCTCAGGAACTTGAGAAGTCCCCGGGCCCCAGGCTGCTAGCGTCCCTTGTCCATCACCACTGAGTGGCTCTGGCAGCCACGTGACGGGGGCAGGGCTAGGGACCGTGAGCTGTGTGTGTGGAGGGAGGGGCGCTCCCCATCCCCAGCCCTCCGCGACACTCCAGGATCAGTGAGTGGGTGGGTGGGCTGCGAAGAGGGGCTACGTATCTAGATCTATTTTTTTCTCCCCATTGTTTTGCAAAGTGAGCCCCAAGTCGCGTTAGTTTCACACTCACGGAAACACATAGTTCAGTCTCATCTAAGGAGTCGGGGTGCTGCATCTCTAGGGCCCCTTTTGCCTTTGGGATGAGTGAGGTTTTCAGTCACGGGCACCTGGGCAGGCTGCGGGACGGCTCCGCTCAGGGGCCCCTGGGTGGCCCCCCAAGACGGCCACCTGCGCTGTGGTCCTGGCTGCCGGCTACACAGGGGAGAGGCGTCAGACACGAAATCAAGCCGACCCGGGGGGTGGGGGAGCGCGCGACGGGGTGGAAGTGGGGAGCAGCTCGCTCCTGCCGTCGCGTTCCCCGAAGCGGGAGCGACAGGAAGACAGAAAGCTGGCCTTTCCTTCCGCGGCCGCCGCTGCCCCCTCGCCGGCCCCGGACAGGCGGCGCATGCGCGTGGGGCGTGTGGCGGCGTCCCGGGTTTCTGCAGGGGACGCGGGGACATGAAGGCTGTCACACGTTTCCGCGGGAACACAAGGGGTTTCTGCGTCCTGCCGGCGGCCTCGCCGGGTGTCGCCCGCCCTCTCTGCAGAGTCAGCCCCCCTCCCTCCCGCCACCCTCTTCCCACGTCCCCGCCTGTCCCAGCGTGTCTGAGGGTGACGCCAGCCTCAGAGCGTCTGAGCTCTGCCTCAGCGCTTCTCAGACACGTCACAAAACGAGGCTCCTGCCACAAACATTTCAACCCACACTGGCCCCCCTCCTCCAGCGGGCACGGACCCTTGCGAGGACTTTGTCAACTGCTGTACCTACCTGCAGTCACCTCTACTTGGAGATGCCCTGGAATTTTGGAGGTGACCTGTCCAAGCTGAGTGGACTTTTCTGTGTCCCCAGGTCAGGGGCACCTGGTCAGGAAGCCGCCCCCCCCCCCGTATCCCCAGTCCAGCGTTTTAGGCTCGCTCTGGGGCGCTCCGGCTGCCAGTCTCCCACCACCCACCCACGCAGTGGGTGCTGCACTGCACAGCCGTCTCTGCTGTGGCCCCCAGCAATGCTGGGTCCTCACGAGACCCTCCCCCGTGCGTCTGTCCGTGATAACCTCTTAGCTCCCCCGCCCCTGCAGTCCAGCCTTTACACTGAAGCCTGAGGGCTCTTTCAGAGGTACACACTTTATTGCGTCACATCCCTGCCCAGATCCCCTTCAGTGACCCCTCCCGCCACACCCCCTATTGATGGCAGAAACCTGTCCCGATCCTGCAGGGCCATCCCACCAGCAGGCCCCGCCCCTCACGACCCCGCCCACAGCCCCGCCCCTCGCGGCTCCGCCCACAGCCCCGCCCCTCGCGGCTCCGCCCACAGCCTGCCCCTTTGTGACCACGCCCACATGGCCCCGCCTCTCCAGCCTGGCTCTGGGCTCTGGCCTCTCGAGGTCAGCCCCCCAGAGTCCGCTGGACCTGCAAACATTGGGCTTTCCGTCTAGCCCCAGTGTGTGCCCCCGGGGCGCCCCTTGCACTGCTGCCTCCCCGCACCACGTGTTGGGGACCCCACTGGGCCGCCGCCCCTGACCCCAGTCCTGTGACATGCCCTGCCAGCTCTGAGGGCGGAGCGGCTTTGGGACCAGGGGCTCCTTCCGGCCTCGGCCCCTCCCAGATCTCTTGTAAGATCAGCAGAAGTCTCCTCCGTGTCCATGGGGCCCAGCTGGTGGGGGCTCGACCCCCCCCCCCCCGGGCCCCCGGAGGCACCTGCGATGGAGGCGGGCACGGGGTCTGCCAGCGCCGCCCACCGCCCATCCAGGCTTCCGCCCACCACCGCCACCGCCCTCTCCTTGTCCCCGGAGGACCCACTCACTTAGTACGTCGCCTGCGTCTACAAACTGCTCGAAAGTTCACGCATAATAGGCACCCCAGACTCGTTTCGGCACTCGTTTCCTTGGGGAGGAAAATAACAATAAACAAACAAAAAAATCTGCCTCCCAGACGTCACGGGAACAGACCGGCGCCCTTCCTTCCTCTCACTCTGTGACACTGAGGTCCTCCCGGGGCAGGGGGGTGGGCTCTCTGCGGCTCCGACTCCGTGTTCCTGACAAACCGCGACGTCTGGGCGAAGTGAGCGCGCTCTTGCAGAGGCGAGGAGGCGACGCGGATGCGTGGGGGGGGGGGCGGGGAGACACACAGGACCCTGTGCCTGCGCGCTCCGCGCCTGCGGCTCCTCGGGGCCAGGTCGCCGCAGCTTCCGTTTCTGCAGGTGCCAGCGTTTCATCTGTCATGAGCAGCGACACAGATCGGTCCCCAGTTGGGGACGGTCAGCAGAAGCCTGTCTTTACCCGGAATTTCCGGTGGAATCCGCCCCGGCCAGGACTCTTTCCGAGAGCAGACGGCCGAGCCACTATGGCGGGGTCTGGGGGGCACCCTACCTGGCTCCCCCCCAGGATAGTGGGGCCTCAGGTGGAAGAATAAGGGACCCTCTGTCCCGCTCAGGGTCACTCACACTGGGAAGTGCCCCGGGGAGCCAGGAAGTGAGGGGGAGACTCCGGCTGGGATCGGGGTGCTACTGCGGGCCGGGAGAGCGGCTGGAGCCTGGATGGCAGCAGCTCCTGCTTTTCGGACCTGGGGTGCCTCCCTTGTCTGCACCCCAAGCTTTGCAGGGGCCACAGGTGGCTGCAGGAGCTGGAGGGATGAGCAGCGCCGGGCCCTTGGGCCTGTGGGCGGGGCTGGGACCCGCCGGAGATAAGCCCAGAGCTGCTGTCACAGCTGGGCCTTCGCGCTCTGTTTGCTGGCACGCTTCGCCCCCCTGGCCCCATTCTCCCGGCGGCCCCATCCTCAGGCATGTTGACTGGGTTCCGGTTCTCTGTGGTACGGTGTTCAGGTGTGAAAGTGGCTCTGACGACCCCCTCCAGGTGCATTTGCTTGTGTCCCCTGACTGCTGGGTCCTTGTCCTGGGACTGCGGGAGAGCAGAATGCCACTGCTGGGCAGCTGAACCCCAGAAATGTGTCGTCACAGGGCTGGAGGCTGCAGGGGGTTGCATTCCCCCGAGACCCCCTCCGTGGCTTGCACGCGGCTGCCTTCTCGCCGTGTCCAGATTTCCTGTGGCGCGTGCATTCTTGGTCTCTCTTCGTGTGTCCAAATTTCCTCTTCTAAGGACACCAGTCAGGCTGGATTAGGGGGTCCCCCAGGTAACCTCGTTTAACCTCACTCACCTCTCTAAAGACCCTATCTCCAAATACAATGACAGTCTGAGGTATTGGGGGGGGTTGGACTTCAACATATGAATTTTGGGGGAGGGCAGAATTCAGCTCGTAACGGTCTCCCTGAACAAGTCGTTCCGTCTCCCGGGACCTTGGTTTATTCAACAGCAACATGGGAATGACGATGGTGATGATGATGGTGATGGTGATGATGGTGGTGATGGTGATGATGGTGATGATGATGATGGTGATGACGATGATGATGATGATGGTGATGGTGATGGTGATGATGGTGGTGATGGTGATGGTGATGGTAGTGATGGTGGTGATGGAGGTTATGGTGATGGCGATGGTGATGATGATGGCGATGATGATGGAAATGATGGTGATGGCACCTGTCATTTAATGTGAACATTACATGGGTTAATAGATGTAAAGCGCCATAGTCGATGTCACTAATCTTAACCATTATCATTTTCTTGTGATAATGATTTCCATACACATAATTACTTAGCAGCTCTGTGAGCTGGCTTCGGGTCTATCGCAGACCTGAGAGTGAATCGTCAGAGAGCCTGTGAGTGGCAGACACCGTGAGACACGACAGCCTGACACCACGGAGGAAAACAGAACGCTCTCACAGCACGGCAGTCTGCGAGCCGAGCGCTCTGTCGCCGAACGGGTGCGTGAGCACAGAGAACGTCGCTCGATCCGTCGCTCGATCCGGAGGCCGGCTGCTGCCCTGGGCCGGGAGGGAGGCAGGGAGGCGCTTCATTTGCGTAGAAAAGTGGAGACCTGACTGACAGCCGACAGACGTGCCCTGCGTGGGGGTCCACACCCCGTTCCTCTCCACTGCGTGTCTGCGTTTGCACATTAACCAGGAGCTCTGTGACCCGGGGCCACTTCCTGCATCTCTCTGAGCCGAGGTTTCTCCATCAGTAACACCGAGGTGATAACAGCCCTACCTTAGTTTACTGCGGCTGTTGGAACCAAGTATCGCCAACCGGGGGGCTTAACTCCATTCTCTCTTAGTTCCGGAGGCTGAAAGTCATCGCCTCTGATTTTCATTGCTATGTCTGCATCCTCAGGGAGCTGCTGGGAGTATAGGAAGTGGACAGGCTTCGGGAGCAGGAGTGGGGACGTGCTGTCGGGGAAGTCACCGGCCGCTTCGTGCGCCTCTGCGCCTGGGACAGACCTGTGCTCGGGCTGCCCGTCTGCAGACCCCGTGAGCGTCAGGTTCACTCAGGAAAACGAGAGAAGCAGCAGCCCCGCTCGCCGCTCCCTGCCCGCTCCGCAGAGTGGACAGACCACGGGCTCCGTGTGTGGGAGAGAAACAAATACATAGACGGATACTCACGCAGACGGATACTCATGCAGACGGGGCCTAACCCTTTGTGACCCCAGAGCACACACTCCCCTGAGGGGGCAGCGTTCATCCGCCCTCCCCAGGACGAGAAGCCACTTGGGAAGAGCTTGCTGGAGGTGGAGACAGATCCTGTGGGCTCCCCACGGGCTGCACCCGCCCAGCGCTGGGCTGGTCCCACAAAGAATGCGACAGGACGGGAACCAACAGGAGCGCTGGGCAGCCGGGGGCTGATAGGGATGCCGTGACCTTCAGGGACCCAGAGGGGAGACGCCCACGATTCCACAAGGGCTAGGCACCACCTCCCTGTCCCGGAGGTGACACCCCGAGACTAAAACCTTTGTGATCCCGGCCACCGTGTCCGCTGAAAAAGAACGGGAGGGTGCGCATTGCAAAACTCCACCTCACATGTGACAACATGAACCGAAATAAAAGAGCTTGATGCCCACAAGGTGTTGACAAAGGGCCAACGCCCTTTTAACGTCACAAGCAAAAGTCAGCCCCTGAATGGCCAAGCATTAGAGCAAAGGAGACGCCGTTCCAAGAGGCCTCTCACGTGGTGGCGGGGGGAACAGCTGGGCCCGGGGAAGCTTCCCCCACGTCCCCAGCAACGTGTCACCGAGGGCACGAAGCCGGCAGCTCTCCGCGCGTCTTTCTCAAGAGCAGAGCCCCCCCCCGGCGGCCCCAGCACGGAGCGCCAGGAGCTACTTCCTGGAAGGGACCTTTTCAAACTCAAGTTCCAGCGGGAGCCACCTGGGGAAGGGGTGGCTTCGTCTGTCTCCCACCTGCTCTGGGCTCCTGGGGGGACTGAGCCCAGGGCCCTGTCCCCCCGCATTCCACACGAGCAGGTGGCGGAAGAGCTGGTGTTTACAGGCTGAGCGAGGGTCTGGCCCACGGTCACCGAGAGGGGCTCGCGCCCCTCGCCTTCTCCGTGCCAGCAGGTGGCACTAGGCTGTGACACGGTTCCTTCTCCCTCAGGTTTGCCAGAACGGGGTTTCTCCAGAACCTTCCGCAGGCTTCGGAGATCGTCCCATTAACTTAAATCTCTTGACTCTGGCTCACTTCGCAGCCATTCGTTCTAATCCTGCAAAGGTCGCTGTCACCGCACAGATGTCAGACCTCATTTGTCGTCTTGATGTGTGTCATGCCCGTGATCTGGCACGTTTTGGGTCACTTGTCCACGGGGAGCTGCGGGTGGGTAGGTGGGCAGGGTCACCACGTGGAGGAGGGGATGGGGTAGCCCTGGGGGGACGAGCTGGACGGGGGAGGGGCTTGACTCTGGTTAGGGGGTGCTGGTGACAGCCAGCCCTAAAGCCTGTGCCTTTCAGTCCCCGGAGTCTGCGGACCTGCAGCGACATCACTCTGGATTCTCAGCCTGGAGCTGGGTTTGAGGCCAAGGGCTGTTTCATCGGCCTTGCCCCCACCTCGCCCCTCTCCTTTGCCCCGCCCCCCACCTCGTCCCCTCCCCCACCCCTGCCCCCGCAGCATGTGAATGCCTGAGACTTGGCTTCCAGTCGTTGGGGGTAGGCCTTTGTGTTTGGGGAGCTGTTCTGTCACCTTCTGGAGGGGAGCGGAGGAGGCGAAGGTGGCGGCGGGACCCCTCCCCGCCCCCTCTGTCTCTCGTCCTGCTCTGTCGTCCTGGTCTCCGTCTCTGCTCGTCTGTCGGGGGCACACGCTGAACATGGACGCCCTGATCCTGGTCCCCCAGCGAGCGCGTCTACCTGCCACTCGCCCCCCCACCTCGGGCTGGTCGGACACCCCTGGGAAAAGTCCTGGGAGCCTGGCCGAGGCCGCGCGGGGAGCGCACTCCGCCCCGCGTTTGCGCGGCACCGCGCTGCCCACCGGGCCGCGGCCTCCGGGGTCCGGGGACCGGGGACCGGACCCGCCCGTCCGCGCTCCGGGGCGCTGGCCCGCGGCACCGCGTGGCGGCCGGGCTCGCACGGGGCCTCCACGGCTTCGGCGCAGGGCCGGGCAGGCCGGAGTCCCTCCCTTCCGCATCACCTGCCGATGCGTGTCGCCACGCGCCGCCCGCCTGGTGGCCTGCAGCGCCGTGAGCCCCACCTGCCCGCAGCTTAGCTCGCCCGCCCCGCGCCGCCCAGTCCCCGCTCGGCCCCAACACCCTGTTCTCCATCGGGTCCACTTCCAGGCCCCGCCCCTCGCCTTCCGCCCTCCTCCCCCCTCCGCTGGCAATTACCCGTCTGGACCACGCCCACCTCGGGCACGTCACGCACAGCACGTATGTCATCTCAAACGCCGGCGACAGCTCTGGGTGGCCGGCCCTCTTCGTCCAGTCTGACGGAGAGGTGACACGGCTGGCCTCACGCACGCAGCCGAGTCCAGCCTAGGCCCACAGCGCCCCCTCCCCCACAGACATGGTCCCCCCGCCTCCCACGTCTGGTGGCTCCTGACGTCCCACCTCTCTCCACCTGCTCCCTGGACCTGCATCCGGGTCATCGCGGCCACCTGTGCCCGAGTAGTGGCTCCCCCTCTCCCTGGCATGTGCTTGGGGGGGACACTGTGTGTCCCCAACGTAGCCCAAAGCTGGGGGTACGACAGTGAACCGGCCGAGAGGTGTCGAGTTCGCCATCGGGAGCGATGAGCAGACACCCCGGCAATCAGGACCAAATGCAGCGCTGAGGGGAGGCCCTTCTGGGGGAGACTATTTTAGGGTGTCACGCAGGTCCTCGGTGCAAACGGGGCGTGGCTCCCCACGCAGCAAGGTGGGGGGACGCCTCTTCTTTTTCAACTGATCGTGGCCTCACCCCTGGGGAATCCGGGGTCCCCTGGGGTCTGTGGGCTCACACTAGATGAGCTATGAGCCTCGGGCGTCCCCCGGGAGGTAGGACAGGGGGGCAGAAGAAAGCAGGGTCCATAAGAGATGCCTCCATGAAGCGGGGTGTCCGCGGGAGGCAGCAGACGCTCGCAGTCACGGGCTGCGTCTTGCTGACAAGCAGAAGGCAAGGTCAAGTCCGAACGGCTGCGATCGGAGCCAGCTGGCCGGCGCGATGCTTCTTCCCCTGGGCTCCCCGCGTGACGCCCGCAGCATACAAATTAACCCCGGGAGGAGGCGTGGGGGACATAAGTCCCTTTCCCACGCACTGGGGTGCCACGAAGTGGTTTGCCCGTTCCGTCCGCTCCGAGGCCGTGGGAGCCTCGGCGGGGGCACCGATGGGGGCGCTGCTGGGTCGGGGGCGCCCCGCCTTGGCCCCTCCCGATGCTCCCGCGTCCGACCACGCAGCGTGGTGGACAGGTCAGTATCCCACGTTTCTGGGCCCGGAAGGGATGTTGACTCACGGGGCCATGGACGTGGAGGTGAGTCTCCGAGGGTGACATGTCAGCGGGCTGGGCCGGTGCCATCTATCTCTGCCTCCCCCGGAAGCCCCAGGGTGTGCCCCCAGGATGTGGCCCTGGGAGGGGGGGGTGCCGCAGGGAGGCCTTGGCCGGCTCCGGGGTTCCGGGGCACGTGGCAGCGTCTGCTGCCCTGGTGCTCTGGCAGGAAGCTCCGTGAGTCACGAGAGAAGGAATCTTTCTAAAGCAATCCCACGGGGCTTGGGTTCACAGTGTCTCGACACCGCCAGCCTTTAATCGGCTGTGCCGTTGCCCCGGGGGGCTTTCGGGCCGCCGCTTTGCGGGCTGGGACGGATGGCTCTGAGTCACGAAAAGCAGGAGCAAAGTGTGTCACGGACAAGGGCGTTATAGCCAGAAGGAGGCATGCATGGGTCACCTCCTCCAAGACCGTCTTCCACAGCTAATTGGCTCGAGCCCGGGGAGGGGACAGAACCGGCTAAAGCCACGCAGCGGGGCAAAGGCAGAAGCTGTCGCCACTCTCAGGAACAGATGGGGCGTCACCCCCACGTGGACATCGGGGTCCACACAGGACGACGGCCACCGCGGGTACGGAGTGGGGAGGCAGAAGCCCCTTCCACCCTCCCCCGTGCCCTGCCACCTCTCGCTGGACCAGTGACTGACGGGGACGTGGGGCTGAGTCACCTGGACCCACGGCGTCTGGGAGGCGCTGTGTGGGTGTGACGTGGCAGCTGGCAGTTTTGATCTGCATTTCTCTGATGTCTGATGACACCGAGCGCCTTGTCCTGTGCTTGTGGGCCGTGTGTGTGTGTGTTCTCCGGAGAAATATCTACTCGAAGGCTTTGCGCGTCTTTAAAATGGGGATGTTTACCTCTTTGTGGTTGAGGCGTACGTGTTCTGTGGATCCCTGGACGAGGTCCCTCAGCGGTTGTAGCATCCTCTCACGCTCTGTGGGTTGTCTTTTCACTTTCTCGATGGAGTCTTCGAAGTGCGAGTTTAAAATTTCAATGAAGTCCCATTTGCTCTATGTTTCTCTTTCGTCACTTGTGCTTTTGGTGTCATAGCTAAGAAACCGTTGCCTCACCCAAGACGCGGGATGGACTTCTATGTTTTCTTCTAAGAGAATTATAGTTTAGATTCTCCCATGGAGGGAGGTCTTTGGTCTATCTCCGTTAACTTCTGCGTTGGACGAGAGGTAGGCGTCCGGTTTCATTCTCTTGCAGGTGGGTGTCCAGTGGTCCCAGCGCCGTCTGTCGAGAAAGACTGTCCCTCCCCACTGGGTGGTGTCGGCAGCCTTGTTGAAAGCAGCTGCCCGCAGATGTGAAGGATGATTCCTGGACTTCTGACTTTATTCTTTTTATCTATAAATCTCTCCTTATGTCCGGACCCCATTCGATGGCTGTAGCTCTGCATTAAATTCTGAAATCCTACAACCTTCTTCTTCTTCAAGACTTTAAAAATCTTCTGATCCCTTGAATTCCTTTGTGAATTTTAGAATCAGCTTGTTCGTTTCTGTGAACAAAACAAAACGAGACACAACCCAACAAGACAGCAGCCGGCGTTCCGATAGGGATTACCTTGTATCTCTAGATCAATTTGGGGATTATCGCCATCTGAAAAATATGACGCTTTCTGATCCGTGGACCGGAGATGTCTTTCCATTTATTTAGTTCTTTAATTTCTTCCCAGTGGCGTTTGACACTTGTTAGTTAAATGCACTCCTGAGTATTTGTATTCCTTCTGACGCTGGTGTAAATGATATTGATTTCTTAATGTCCATTTTGGATTGCTCACCGCTAGTGAATGGAAATACGATTGATTTTTTTTCTCTATTGGTTTTGTATCCTGCCGCCTCACGGAAGGTGTTTATGAGTTCCAGCAGCGTGTGTGTGCGTGTGTGCGTGCGTGTGTGTGTGTGCATGTGTGTGTGCATGTGTGCGTGTGCGTGTATGCGTGCGTGCGTGTGCGTGTATGCGTGCGTGCGTGCGTGTGCATGTGTGTGCGTGTGCGTGTGTGTGCGTGCATGTGCATGCGTGTGCATGTGCATGTGTGCATGCGTGTGCATGCGTGCGTGTGTGCATGCACGTGTGCATGTGTGTGTGCGTGTGCATGTGCGTATGTGCATGTGCGTGCACGTGCATGTGCGTGTGCATGTGTGTTGTGTGTGTGCATGTGTGTGTGCACGCATGTGTGCATGTGTGTGTGTGCGTGTGCATTCCGTAGGATTTCAGTGTACAAAATCATGTTGTCTGCAAACAGTTAGTTTCACCCCTTCCTGCGATCGGGAGCCCCTGTCGCGTCCCCCTGGCCCCCGCTGGAGGCCCCAGTACACGGCTGGGCGGAAGCGAGAGCGAGCGTCCTCGTCTCGTTTGTACTTTTGTTCAGCTCGTCACTTCCTGTTGGTCGAAGGCCAGGCCACCGTGAAGTCCACCTCGACTGCAGATTCCCGCCTGGTGTCCCAGTGGGACGGTAACTGGTGCCGTCCCCGAGCCGTCAGCTCCTTCCCTCCCAGCCCCTGACTCGGCTCCCGTGGTGGCCGAGGCCACCGTCCTCCAGCCCTCCGATGTGCGGGGTGGGTTTCTGTGAGTGTGGCGGTGGTCAGCCCGTTGCCTGTGCTCACATGCCATTGGCTGGGACTCAGTCACCTGACCCCACAGCGATGCAAAGGAGCCTGGGAAATGCAGGTGTGGCCCCAGGGACCAGTCCCCACCACGCCAGGCCACGAAGCCACCTGTCAGAGCTCCTGTGGGGCGGACACAGCACCGACACCACCATCTGTCCCCTTCCCAGCTCCCACCTCGGGGGGGAACTCTGCCTTGCAAGATGCTCAGAGCAGAACACGAGGCCTCGGCCTGTCGCCTCGGTCCCCCAGCCCCTTGGTTCTTGTGGGTGAGTGTGTGCCCGGCCGCGGCTGGCTGGCATGGGTGGGGGCGGAGACACTTTCTGTTTCCAGGGAGCCCAGCCCTCACTGAAGAAGCCTCCCCCGAGTGCCAGTCTGGGACGGAGGGGCCACGTGGCTCCCGCCCGGCCAGCAGAGTCAAGCCACGACCCTGCGTCAGGGGACACGTGTGGAGCGCTCCCGAACGGTAGGTGGTCCCCGACAGGCGGAGGCCGTGGTCCCAGCGAGCGGCAGGCCGGAGACACAGGGCGAGGGGGACTTGTTAGCCGCTGCCAGCTCGTGGTGGCCCTGGGAGTGTCACAGAGCTGCTTTTATTTGCTGGTTCCTGCCAAACTCTAAGGCAAACACGCCGACAGCTTCGTGTCCTGTCATAATTAGTTCTGCCTTTCCTGAGCGGGAAACTAACACACAGGAGGGAAAGGGGGCGGGGGTGGGGCGGGGTGGGGTGGGGTGAAGAGGCTGCAAAACTGTCACCACTTGACTGGTGCCACCGCCAGGGAAGCAGCGGCCAAATGAGCCGCGCGTGTCACGCGGACGGATGCAGGAAGCAGCGGTCGCTCCGTGGGAGCTGAGAGGCCCCAAGTGTCATTGCTTGTAACTTCTCTAAACCACTCGAAGGTGCCGCTCGCTGGGGTCCTCAGCACTGCGGGCGACGTTCCTGAAGCGGGCGGAGGCGCCGTGGCTCAGGCGGGCGACGCGGAGGGAGAGCGCGCACCTCTGAGGCTTGGGGACTGAGGGGCATGGCCCTCCCCCCGTCCCTCTGTGATTCCTCCAAGCTCTCGCTGGGCCCCAGACGGAACCCGCACGAGGTACCTCGGGGCAGTGAGGGCCCCGGGCACCCAGAGCCAGCAAGTGGGCACAGCCCTGCTGGGGACGCGGCCCTGGAGAGGCCAGGTGGGGCCCGGGCGGGCTCTGGGTGGGTGGGGCAGGGCCCCGGGAGCCCCTGCTGTTTGCTTGAGTCTCATTCAGCATCGGGGGTCCACCCGCCTCTCCCAGCCGCACCAGGAGCCTCCTGAAGCATCTTGGGTGTCGGCGCTTTGCCCGCTGCTGTGACAGCGCCCGTCACTCTTGTCTGTCGAGGGGTCTTTTCTCCCCACCTGGGCCCCTGTCCTTCAGCTGCAAACATCTTATGTTTCCTTCTCTGCCCTCGAGGCCACCTGCGATCACACCTATCAGCGCACGAGGTCGTCATCACAGCTGCCATCTCAGGCACTCTCCCAGTCGGCGGGTCTGTGTGAAACCGGAGCGGCCATGACCTCGTGGTCCAGAGAGCCGCCGGGGCGTCCCAGGTCACATTGGAAAGCGCGTGTGAACGTGGGAACCAGCGACCTCCGGCGGGATTGCCCACGGGCAGCGCAGGGCCAGGCCCGCGGGGGCCGGGGCTGTCTCCGCCCTTCTCCCTGTCTCTTCCCTCCCTGATGGCAGAGGAGACACCGGGCGGGGGGTGGGGCAGGGGAAGCGAAGGAGAGGTGGCTGCAGATCACCAGTGTCACCCCCGCCCGTCTCCTCCAAGCCTCGTTGCTCTTCCTCTGGAGGGGTGGCTGGGGCTCTGAGTCTCAGGGCCCCTTCCAGCTGATATTGGGGGTTCCCCATGGGTCCTCACCGCGGGCAGCCTTTTGGGGTGCCGTTCCGTGATTGCTCAGCCCTTCCCCCCAAGTGGATTTCTGTGTCTCTCTGACTAATGGGTGGGCGTGCTTGCGTTTGCACCTGTCAGGTGTCCAGCGGGCCGGGAGGCGTCTCCCAGCCTCACCCCGATCTCTGTCTGACCTTTCCGGGGTGCGGGTTCTCCACCAGCATCCCCATGGCACGGCGACTGTCTGGGAGCAGCCCCGCCGGGCGCCCCTGGTATGGAGCTGTCGGAGGCAGCTTTAGGGTTCTTTCCCACCACGGGTGAGTCAAGTTCAGCCCCGCCCGCCCGTGAGTCCTTCTGAGACGTGCCTGCGAGCGGCTTCTGGGGAGGAGATTTCAATAAACGGCCCGCGAAACAAGATGCTTTCAGTTTTCTCCGATTCCACGCTGATGTCCCCTTCGTCTGTGCCTGGGGTCTTCCCGGGGTTGGGTGCACACGGAAGCCCGCGGAGGAGCGGAGGGAAGCTGGGTGTCCTCGCTGCCGGGGGCGGCTGGTCGCGAGGAGGGCAGCGGGCCGTGCCCACAGCGCAGAGATGCTCGCGGGGCCCCCTGCGCCCCGTGTCTCACGGTCCGGCGTCAGAGGGCCGTCTGAACCGTCCTCCAGGGCTGCCTTCGAGGGTTTGCTGGTTTTCTTTGGACGGAGATCCGAGTTTGGGTTCGATGCAGATCTTATAGAACAAGCCCACGCCAGCTCCTCGGCCCCCCATAACTGCCTCGGGGCCGGGGCAGGGCAGGTACGCGGGGCACCTCGGGAGCTGGTGGCCGTGGGGTCCGCGCGGGTGCCCGGCCTCCTGAGCCCGAGGCGCCTCCTTGCCCCGCCCGCCCTGGCCTTGAGGACACTCTGCCCCAAGGACAAGGGACCCAAGCTGCCAAACACGCATGCGGCTGGGAATGGTTCCTGGGGAGTTCACCCGCAATTCGAGCCGAGAGCTGGTGGGGAGAAGGGACTTTGTCCCACGGGGCCGTGCGCGTCCAAAGCGGTCCCTCCACCTCGTGAGGCGCTGTGGTGTCCCCCCCCCCCGAAATCCCCCTGTCACAGTCTCGGCCCCTCGGACCCGCAGATGGGGCCTTAATGGACAATAGGGTCCCCGGTGACGTAGTTACGGTGAGGTCGCACTGGAAGGCACACGGGCCCCAACCCGACATGACGTGTCCTCATAAACGTGGCACATTTGGACACAGACATGCACGGGGGAGGGGCACGTGACACTGCGGTGACACAGCCGCCAGACGCCTGAGAGGCCTGGGCCGCACCTGTCCCTGCGCCGCCCCAGGGGCGTGGCCCGGTGGCCCCCGCGGCCTGCTGAGTGCCGCCTCCAGAGCCCGCGGACCGCACCTGGACGCCGTTTGAGCCACCCCGTGCGTGGCGCTGGGCCGGGCAGTACTGTCACTTCCCCTTTCCGTCCGTGGCTGCACCTCACCCAGCGCTCCTGGGGGCACCGAGCCCCAGCCCATCATTCGGAGGCGTAAGTCCGGCGACGTGGGCCCACTGTCTGGGTCGGGGCGGGCGGTGGTGGCTGTGACGCCCTGCCCCATGGCCCCTCCGAGGCCGACTCCGCCTGTCCCCGCGTCACGCCTGGGCCGAGTCCCTGCGTCACGCCCCGGCCGAGTCCCCGCGTCACGCCTGGGCCCAGTCCCCGCGTCACGCCTGGGCCCAGTCCCCGCGTCACACCCGGCCGGCTCGACCGCAGACGTGACGAGCTCCGTGTCCTTCCTCGTCCGTCGCTGGGGCTTTTCCTCCTGGTGACGGTCGGGAAGGGTCAGAGTGAAGGCTCAGAGGGCGCCGCGCCGTGCCCGCCGCGCGCTCCCGGAGGCTGCAGAGAGCGTGCGGGGGCGAGGGCGGCGCCCCCAGCCCGCGTCTGGGTTTAGGGGCTCAGATGAGTGGAAATGCTGTCCATTTGCATATTTCCGGGGACGGGATCATGGGACTCGGGAAACCTAGCTGCTGCTGAATGCCATTGAAGGTTCACGCAGAGCGGTGGCCAGCAGACGCGGGCGTGGGGTGGGGGCGGCGGTGGAGCTGAGTCTGCGGTGGCCGCTGCGTGCGTGTGGTCGGCCCCGCCCATGATGTGGGTGATGCGGGCACCGGACTCGGCTCCGGGCCTCCGTCCCGCTGCCCAGCGGCCCCACCGTCCCTGCAGCCTGCGCCCTCCCTCCCGACCCTCCGCCGGCACCAGCCGTGGCCGCCCATGGGAAGTGACACCTCGGTGCCCCTCGGGGTCCCAGGACATCCCAGCGCCGTCTTATGGACGGACGGACAGCCAGACGAGCAGACGGACCAGGTGACGGGGGTGGGGACGCGACCTCGGGCGCGTGGGGAGCCGCTGGGCTCTGGGTCCGGGCTCTGGTGTGTCCTCCATGGCCTCTGGGGTGCCCTCCACGGCTTCTGGGGTGTTCTCCACAGACGCCCAGATGCGGGCTCGGCCGCGTCCCTCCGCATGACGCTGAAAACCGGCTTTTGTGACTTAATGAGGGGAAGGAGCTTCCCAGGACGCGGCAGAGGGACACTCGGGGAACCAGCAGTGGCACCGGGTCACGTGGCCTCCCAGCGGCTTCTGGGATAAGGCCTGGCGTGGCGGACCCCAGACCACGGGAAGCCCCCCGAGCCAGGTCGGGTGCCCCCGGGGGAGACGCCAGACACCGCGGGGCTCTGAGAATCGGCAGAACCGGGACGGGGTGTGGACGAGAAGGAGCGTCGTGCCCATGCTAATGTCCCGGCTTCATGCCTGGACCCTGGTTGGGCAGGATGTCCCTCTCTGTAGGGACTCAAGGGCAGCGGGGCACGCTGTGTGCGAGCAGCCCGCGGCTCCTTCCCCGAGCCCGCGTGTATGTGGAGGGTGAGCTAACGCCGTTCTGGCCAGCCCTTCAGAGAAATTGCTGATTTTGGGATAAAGGCCATTTGAGAGTTATTTGCACTGTTCAGTGCAATTATTCTGGAAGATTACAACGATCTCGAAATGAAAATTTTTAGAAACTTATAATCTTCAGCAAGAAAAAGCAAATTACAGAAGTCCACTCGTCTGAGGCTCAGAAACCTGCCCAAGTGGGCGCGTGTGGCTTGGGGACCCGCAGTCAGCTGGCGGGAGGAGGAGGAGGCCAGAGAGGCAGCATTGAGGGACGAGGGGGCGGCAGGGCAGGGTACGGTCCACCCCATTAGGTGGGTGGTGGGTAGACAGTGCCTGTTTTATTATGTTCTTTAAACTGCATAGATAGACACACACTTTTAATATAAGATGTATTTCATTATACCCCTCTAGGAGGCAAGAATGAATGGAAAGATATTCTCTTTCCCTCTTTCTTTTTTTTTCTTTTTTTTTTAGCAGGTGAGGGGACCAAAGGCCAGCGAAGCTGAGGGCTTCGTCAGGGCTGAGTTTGAACCCGTCTGCCGACTCCCTAGCACTCGCTGTCTCTTGCGCCCGAAGAAAGAGCCGGCTTCAGACAGAGAAGAGGCGGGAGTGAAGGCCGGCAGGATCGGCCGTTTGGAGGGCGACCTTGCCACGCCCGCCCCATCCCGTGCCCCCTGTGGGGACCCCGGGGTAGCCATGGTCAGGTCCCTTTGATGGACCCAGGACAAGATCGATGCCCAGTGCGCCCCTGTGCTCGATGGCGCCTTTCCGAGTGTGAGCAGAGGGATTTTTAGGATGGCTTTCCCTCCAAACGTATTTAAGTTCAAAAGTAACACCTGCCAAGAGAGGGGGACGCCTCTGCGCCCCGACCGCTGTCAGCCCCGTCACCCACCGACGCGGGTGACGCCCCACCGGAGCTCTGCGCGCCCCCGCCCGCCGAGACCACGTGCACCTCCAACGGCCAGAGCGTCACCGTCTGCCCCACGTCCTGCATCCTTGAGCCCACGTGAGGGAGACCCATGTCCCTTCCCCCTTCCAGCCCGGGGTCGCGTTCCCACGCACGCCTCGTAGGCTGTGGCTCTGGGGTCGAGCTTCGTTCGGCTCATGATCGCGTTTCGATCCGATAAATCGTTCGTTTCTGGTGGGCGTTTGCGTTCAGCGTCCGGTGTGGTGGGCAAGCGTCAGACGATGTAATTCCATTCTCTGCCCGTCAGCCCGGTCTGATGCGTCCTCTGCCCCCCGGAGTTTTCGCTCCCCAGGGGAGACATCCATGCGTTTAAGAACAAACACAGGCGTTGGAGGAGGCGTTTTGAGACTCTGTCTTGTACCCGACGGCCGGGCTTGCGTGGACGTCTCCGTTATGGTCTTCACTGTAATTGCAAGGGTTCCCCTGGCGCCCCCAGAGCTCTGAGACTTGTGTGTGCTCAGCAGCACTGGAGTGGCCAGGGGTGCGTGACTGGGGACACGGCCAGGGGTGCGTGACCAGGGGCACGGCCAGGAGCGCGTGGAGCAGCGCTGGTCTCCGTCATCTCCTGGAAGGGAATGAGAGCCCGTGACCTCTGTCACCGACACGGAGTCGCCGTTGGGCCGAGCAGGCCGGCGGGAAGCGGACGCCGGCTCGTTCGCGCCACCTCCTACGCCGAGAGCACGTCGAGCCGTCCCATCCTGCCGTGGCGCCCGCGCCAGGCTGGCCCACGGGGAGCCTCAGACGCGGGACGCATGTCGGAGGTTTTATCCGTTTGTTTGAGGGCAGCGTGGGCGAGGACCGCGACGTCCTCGGGCAGAGAGAGAGAGGACGTCAGAGGCGGGGTGAGCGCCGGCGGCGACAGGGCCGAGGTCGGACGCGCATGGCCCTGGTCGCCGTGCGCCCTCGGGCCTGGCTCCCGGAGACTCACGGCGTCTCTGGCTGTGTCCTCAGAACACGGGGCCTGAGGAAGGGCCGCTGGGTCTTCGGAGGAAGACGTAGTAGCAACGTGGGGACGAGCGGGGGACCAGGACGCCGACGCGGGGCCAGCGGCCACGAGCCGCTGCCGGGGGCTGTGGCATCCCGATGAGGGGCTTAACAATAGCTTTGTTTAGTTTTAAGCACGTGATCCAAACGCAGTTCACACGGAGGCCACACCGTGGGTGTCCGTGTCCCCCATGTCCCCTGTGTCCCACCAGCTCCCAGGCGTCCTCCGTCCCCTTCCCAGGCGTCAGGGTGTGGACTTCGGAGGCAGCGGGGTGGGTGGGTGGGAGCAGCGTGCAGCCCGGCCCCGTCCCTCTCAGCCTGGCCATGTCCCCAGCACTCCAGCCACCTGCTGTCCCCGAGACCCTTCCGTCATTCAACATCCATCAGCGTTCCACGGGGCCGAGCGGCCCCTCCCACGGACGTGTCACCGTCCCGCCATCGGTCCTCCGCAGAGAGGTGTCGAGGCGTCTCCCGAACCCTTGGGGACACTGCAGCACAGAGCCTTGGGCACACGGCCCTTTCTGCCCTTGAGTGAGCGTCATCCAAAGGATAGACGTCGAGAGGTAAGTGTCTGGTCAAAGTGGTGAGTGTGCTGCCCACGGTCCCACTGGCCTGCATGGGGAGGAGGTTGTCGCTGGCGGTGACACGCTTTGCTCAGCCTGCTGGGCGGGTGGGGCGTGTGGGGCCCCCGGCCGTGAGCTCACACCCCTGACCCACCACCGCACACCTGGGCTCTGGACCGGCGTCTCCTGGTCCGCAGGGAGGTGAGACCTCTCCCCGTTTCACTGCCATGAGCTGCTTTTTCCTGGACCCCCTGCTCCCTGTTTTTTGCTGTTTTTCTGGGCGGCCGGCTGTTTTGTTGTAGAGTTTTAGGTGCTCCTCACCCATTATCCGTGATTTGAATGAACGCTTTCCCTCCCTCCCTCCCTCCCTCCCTCCCTCCCTCCCTCTCTCCTTCCCTAGTTTCTTTTATAATATCTGCTGTTGACGTTGCTTCTGACGCTTTTTTCTTTTTTGCCTTGTCGATGTTGTTTATTTTGACATAACCGAATATCAGGGCTTCCTTTCAGAGCGTCTGGGTTTTATAATATACTTTGGTAAAACTCTTTCCTGCTGGAAGAGTATACAAATGATCATTCGTTATTTCCCATTTTCATATCTTATATTCCCATCTTAGGTCCATCTGGATTTACATTGCTGGCATATGTGAGAGGCAGATTTTAATTTTCTTTTTCTCCAGGTGGCTCCCAAGTCCCCGTTCTCGCTGGCTCCTGGGTCGGGGTCTGTGGACTGTGGCAGAGTAGGGGCCGGCGACGTCCGGGCCTGGCCCTTCGGACCCGGCCACCCGGCTCCCCGTGTCCCTGCCTGCTCTGGGGACCTCGTGGAGCGTGCGTTCCAGAGGCCACAGCTGCGTGGCGCCCCCGGACGGGGTGTGTTTGCGGGAGCGGCCGGCCCTGTGGTGGATGCGAGCCGAGCGCCGTGCCACGCGCGTGTGCTGGGGGCCGTTCACACTCACGTTCGTGTGTCATCTCGTTCAGCCCTCAGAACGTCTGGGATGCTCTTCACGGCCCAGGTAGGGAACCTGCCCCTACGTGGCGGTCCCGGGTTCCATGCGGGCGTCCGACACTCGGCCTGCGCGCCAGCCCCCGGACGCTCGTGTCCAGTGTCGTCTCGGACGCTGCCCTTCCCCACACCCGTGGCCGTACCCTAGAGCCCGATGTCACAGCCTCCTGTTCCTTCGGGCGTCAGGGGCCCGGGCGCCCCCAGGGGGCCCCGTGGGGACCGTAGGGGAGGCTGTGAGAGCCCCAGGGAGCGGGACCTGGGCAGGTCACCCCTGTGGACGGGGTCAGGGCAAGTCTGACCCGGCGCCTCATCCCGGGCTTTCCTGAGAGCGGTCACCTGGCTCATCGCCCTGCTCCGCCCGTGGCCGAGGTGGTGGCTGCAGCTGGGCGGCTGAGCGGGAGAAGACGGGCCCGTGGCGGCGCCTGGAGGGGCCGGGCGGGGGTCGGTCCCCACGCCCCAGGCCCGCTGCTCAGCGCCGGCCACCCCGCTCCTATTGGCGGGCTGGCTCCCCCGGGACACCCCTCCTCCCGTCTCTGCTGCGGTCAGCACGTAAGGACTGCTGGGGGTCGGGGTGGGGGTTCCAGCAAAGGTGACCCCTGAAACGGGGAAGAGTGGGAATGAGCCCGTTATCTGAGGGGCCGGCTTCCCTGTCATCACGCCCCGGGGTGTGGCAGAGAGACGCAAAGTCGCCGAGGGGACGGGACTGTGCCCAGGCCGGCAAGGCCGGCGGTGCCCGACCACGAACGAGGTTAAGGCAGCTCAGACAGGACGCTCCAGTCTGCAGGAGGCCCTGGCTTTCAGCCGTGGCATCCGGGGCGTGGTTCTGTCTGTTAAGACCCCCGTGTGCTCCCGGCGTGGGTGTAGGTAAGTGACACAGTGACTGTCATGTGCACGGCACTGCCACACAGCTGCCATCACCATCATCATCGTGGTCGTCCTCACGGCTGCCGTCTACCAGGCTCTCACGATGAGTGCTCGCTGAGCGGGTGAAGTGAGGGTCAGAGGTTAGGGTGTGGGAGACGCAGCAGGGGGATAAAGTTCTCCTCTGAAGGCGAGGTCACCAGTGGGTGACAGGCTTGGCCGGGTGGGGCCGGCTGGCACGGCGCACGTGGCTAGCTGAAGCAAATGACCCGGGGGCATCGTCTGTGTGGAAACACGGCCTCAGCCACGTGCGTCTCGGCTGTTCCTTCAGGGATCCCTGTCCTGACCCCTGATCGTGCTCTGCAGAATGCAGTCTTCGCCATCCTCGGGCTATGCACGTGCCTCAGGATGCAGCTTTGGCTTCTCGCAGGGAAGCAGAAAGGCCCAGGACTTTCATCCGCCTCTGGGACCACAGCACTGGTGGGAGGACCGTGCCAAAGCTGACCTGCCCTCAGGCAGTTTTGAGCCTCCTGTTTGTCTGTCCTGCTGGGAATACTCACCTGTACCCTGACCATGCTCTGACCAGTTCTCTTGGTCCTAGTGAGCGACCGCCACCAAACTGATATACCGTTGCTCCTTGGATAATTCGAGTTTAAACAGCACGGGTTCACTTCTAGGTGGACTCTTTTTAATAAGTGCTATTTTCAGTAAGTTCTATGATTTTCTTAATAACATTCTTTTCCCTAGTTTATTATGAGAATACGGTATATAACATGTATACAAAATATGTGTCTATCGACTGTTTATATCATCAGTACGACTTCTGGTCGATAGAAGGCTTTTTGTGGTTAAGTTTTTGGGGAGTCAAAAGTTTCTGACAGCATGAGGGGGGTCAACACCCTCATCTGGCAGGTTGCACACGGGTCAGCTGTCCTGACTCGCCATGAGTCACTCACGGTGCTCGTGGTCGTACAGGTGTCACTTTTCCACAGTGGGACATCCGGCAGGTTTTAAAATCTCCAGGGGTGGGGCCTTTGGGACGCCATCTTTGCCGCAGTGGCCGTAGCTGGGGCGAGATGTCAGGGCAGGTCCAGCATCGAGCACACGGGGTCCTGCGCCAGGCGACCCCGTGCCTGTCCTTCCATCCGACCCAGATGCCCGCACCTGGGGGTGGACCCCGCCGTGCACCCTGCCTCCTCCACACGTGTTTCGTGGCACTTGGGGGACCTCTGCTTGAACTCATTCCCCTCCCGGCTGTGCTTCCTCGGAGCAAAGTTTTATGTGGCTGATAATGAGAAAAGCGACTGTAAAATCCTAAAGGAATAAAAAATAATTTCCAAAGAGACTCTGCCAAGCCTTCAGCACGCGGGAGTCACGTTGCTCCCGCCCGCGACCGGGGGGAACACGCATCTGGAACACGCAGCTTAACGGGCGTTAAAATGTCTTAATGAGGGAACGATTTCAATGTGGATAAACATGTGTCTTTCAGGGACATGAGGCAGAGCTATTCGCGGGGGGGGGGGAGCGGGGTGTGGGGGATCGTTAGCACCAGGTTGCTTTATTAGGGGCTGTGCTGTTCTGAATATTTTAGCGGGGACGCTCGTACTCGGGTGTCTGCAGACCTGGGCGTGGCTACAAATGGCCTCTGATGTTGAGAAAACAAGACTGTCTGCTTCAGAGATGGGCCCTGGTCAAAGCCGGGGACACTGGTGTCCCGAGGGACACAGGCGGGTGCCCTTATTGACGACGCCTCTGTTTGCGTGTTTCCCAGCTGGGCCTGGCAGTCCTTAAAGATTAGAGACAGGAGCCTCACGCTCGGATGGCGTGGCTGCTGTGGAACTAAGGGACTTCCAGAAAAACTCATAGAAACCAGCGTTCGGTGAATGTGTTTTGTTCCTGGCTCCATGCTAAGCACTTTACACGCGCTGCCTCGCCTTACCCCCTGGCAACCACGTGGCGTTATCATTACGGAGCTGAGGCATTATGGGAGGGCCAGAGAGGCCAAGCGACAAGGTCAAGTGCCCACAGTCACACGGGGCGCGGAGAGCGCTGTCGCTGGCCTGCGGCTGCTGCAGAAAAGTCAAACGTTTTAGCATCCCCGTTACGTGCTCAGGACACAGGATGAGCGGGACCAGACCCGCCTCCCACGCCGGGACGCCCAGCAGGACGCAGGAAGTGATGGCGTTGCATCCTCCGAGAAAGCTGCACCCATGAGGGCGCCCGGTCTCTGCCCGTGGGAGGCCGCCACTCTGCTCCAGGGCGCCAGCTGCCGGCAGACGATGGGGACTTCACTGTCAGGAGCACTGAGGCCGTCCCCTCCGGGCCTGGGCGCGTCTGCACGGGACGGTGCCTGGGGACACGGGGAGGTGGTCATTGGGTCAGACGCCAAGACCTTTGTGGTGAAAGCATCAAAAAGTAGAAATAAAAAAAGGAGGAGAGAAAATGTCTGTGTTTTGGTGGACGGCCAAACTCGCCTCGCTTTCTCGGCCCAGAACGTGACACACCAAGAACAAAGTCTGTCGATTCTTCGCGATGGCCAGAGCCGGTCCACAGGGCACCAGGGAGGACAGGGGGGTCCGCTGGCTTCCGGCTGCTCCGCCGTCTACCCCGGTCTCGCCACAGCCTTGTGAAAACAGTCGCCTCGTCCAGACGTTTCGCTCCTTCCTTCCCCAGGTCTGAGTCGTGAGGTGAC
>PVKZ01007311.1:0-24542 GCA_004027375.1 Macroglossus sobrinus | reverse complement strand
GCCAGTGCCAGACAACTAGGGACAGCCCCGTGCTCCAGAGCCTCCTGAAATGATGCAACCTAGCCCTCCCCAAGCCTGCTGGCCCTGCCTGGCCCTTTCCCTCCTGTTAAGCCACCACAAAGGCTCTTGCCCACATTTTCTCCCTCAGCCTCCTGCCCAACCTGGTGCTTCCCCACGTGGCCCTGCGCGAGGGGAGGGGTGGCCCCCTTCCTTCTGGCAATGGCGAGCAACTGTCTTTGCAGTGGCAGCTGTCTCACTGCACCTGATGCACTCACTACACCTGAATGATAATAAAACCCACGTTTTAAAACATGAGGATGACACAAACGTATAGGCAAGCACAAGCAGTTTGGGGAACAGCTTGGGCCTGCCGGAGCTGCTGAGCTCATGCATGCAGTTCAGCCTCGGCTCGGCTGCCGGTCTTGGCCGCATGCTGAAGGGGACCGCCTCTCCAGCTGACTCGGGACACACAGCGGGCGCCCGGACGCCTGCCGCTGCCTCCAGGGACAGCACCCTGGGCAGCTCTTACCCACACAGCTCGTCCCAGTCACACCTCTCAGAATGTGGGGCGGAGCCCATATTCGGGGAACTGAGTGAAAAAGAAGCCAGTTTTGTCTAGAATCTCAAAGAAAGGTTCACAGCCTGTGAGCCCAGCTGCGTTCTGGGCTGTGTCCGCAAGAGGAAGTTTATGTAAAACGGCGGGAAATGCAACACATCCTTGGGTGCAAACACAGCTTCGTTACGTAGTAGCTCAAGACTCTGTCCTTGTGAGAAAGAGTCTCAACAGCTGGAGACCGAGCCAGGACGAAGTGGTGGCCAAGGGAGATCAGAGGCCGAAGCCGGTTGCTGCTCAGAGCTGTAGCACTGGGCACTCGTGGGGAGCAGGCCCCAGGGGGAGCAGGGAGGCCCTCCCGAACCAGACGCACGCCGGGTCGGAGCGGGCACCCCCGCCCCCGTGAGCTCCGCACGCAGGACGCTGTTCCTTCTGATGTGGGGTTTCCCTGGCCTCGGACAGTAGTGGCCTGTGCCGATCCGGTCCCAGCGCGTTGCCCAGGGCGCCCTCTGCTCGCCCCTGGGTTCTGCTGTGCACCTGTCTCTGAGCCGGGTGCTGCAGCCGGCCCCCCAGGTCTCCTCGGCCTCGCCCCTCTGTGTCTCCAGCATCCGCTCGGCTCCTCCTGGGCCGTCCGTCCGTCCCTCCTTACACTGCCGGCCAGGCAGTGTCCCTCCTTGCCTGATGGCCAATGTCTTGAAGACATTGTTATTTTTTTCTTCTTCTTCAGTTTTTTAGCTGTTTCAGATGAAAGGATAAATTCGCTTTCTGTTCCTCCATTTCAACCAAAAATTATAATAAAAAATTATAATCAAATAGAGCCCCTCGACCACTGAAAACGACAAAATATCGTTTGTTGTGGGGTGATTGAGAAGGCGATTCGGAGTCTCATAGTATTTTGTGACCTCCAGACTGGACCTCTCTGCCTCTGATTCGTCTCTGCCCGGGTCCTGCCTGAATCCCGCCATGAGCTCCTGGCAGCAAACGACAGGGATGACTCTGATGAGCTTTGGGGTGGGGGGTGACGTGTTGGAGGGAGACTGCGTGGCTCAGAACATCACTGGGAGGCTGAGGAAATGGGCAGGACCGCGGGTGAAGCAGGCCACTCACCGTGAAGCCGTATAAGGAAAGTGCCACGCTCTGCTCGAGAGGACCCCGGGCGCCTCCCCTGGTCCCCTCCCTCTGCTCCCCGACTCTGCTCCTCACTTTCTCCTGTTTCCACGTCCTGAGCGGGAGCCCCCGGGGGCTGAGCCTGGCTCACAGGCTTGGCCTCAGCGGGTGGCGGTCAGGGAGAAGGAGAGCCCACCTTTGCCGTCTCTGTGACAGGAGGCAGAGCATGAAGAATCCCACGGTGGCGGTGGCGGGTACCCCCCCGACATCGGGTGGGGGCTGGTTTAATAATGCTGGGGGGCCAGGGAAATGATGAATGCCCACTTGGCTTTGGTCTCCTGCAGGCTTCCCCTCCCCCACCCCCGACTGCAGAGTCCATCCCCTAAGTCCTCATTCCCGAGGGAGAGGCTAGTCCTGGGTTACAGTGGGGGCTCGAAAGCCACCTCCTGACTGGCTGGGGCTGTGATCCAGGCCCATAGCTGGCTATGCTATGGTTCCCCACCCCCAGCGACATGCGTGTCACCACCGGTCCCTCCCCGCACCCCATGTTCCAGCCACATGGAGCTGCCATGTTGGTCAGTGCTGAGCACGCACTGCCCCCATGTGCTTAGCTGGGCTGACCCACCCATCCCCCAGGGCTGCGAGCCGTTGTCTGCACAATTCCCCGCAACCATCCTGAGGGGGTGGCCCTCTGCCAAGGGGCAGTCGCCCCGGTGGGTCCCCATGCCCGCGACTCACTGTGTCAGCCCCAGCGCCCCCGTGGGGGAGGCTGCACCCACATCCTTCTGGGCTTGCTTCTCCCATTCCACCCTGCCTCCCCATCCCGGTCTGAGAGCCCCCCCGCTCCCCTTAATCATCTCCAGAACAAAAATCCCCCTCTCAGGTTCTGCTTCGAGGGCTCCCAACCTAAGACGGTCCCCAAACAGCCTCCTCATTTCTCACCCTTGGCTCCTGCTGCTCCCTCCTCCTGACGGAGTGAATTCTACCTGTACGTCAATGGCTCGCTCAGTGACCTCCTCCTCCACGAAGCCCCCCTTCATGCACAGTGAGACGGAGATAGAAGAATAGGCCCTGGTTCTGCCGTTCTCTCCCTTCGGGGACTGAGCTCAAGCAATCCTCGCCGCCACGACGACTGGGCGTCAGATGGAGTCGATGCGTCCCAGGAATGCCCGCGATGCTGAGCCAAGCGCTTCACGCACCACGGCAGACCGAGCGGGTCCCCGGTATCTCTTCTCCACGTCTCTAGGAGCGGAAACTGCAATATTCAGCTGGTGCCATGACCATCTCGAATAAAAAAACAAACGAACAAACAAACACGCACGCACTTCTCAGCCTGCTGCTGAAGTGTGTGGCTTTGTGATTTGTGGCCAGTGGGGCTGACATGGGAAACTGAGTGCAGCTTCTAAAGAACATAACTTCTCCCTCTTTCCAGCCACGTGCAACAACGTGCAGGTTACTGTGTCCCTGCAGCTCAGATACCACGGATCCTGAGGTGGTGACCTTGAAGAGGGAAGCTGCATCGTGCACAGCTTCTGACTTCTTGAGTATGGGAAGAAAACCAACTTGTACCTTTCGCTTTTTCTGTTTCTTGAACGTGAATCGAATGTTAACTGATGCACGTAGTTATCGCTCCTGGAATCTGTATAAGAATCCCGAGGTAGACGTTATGATTCTTATTTTTAAAGATGAAGACACTGAGTCTCATGACGGTCGATAAACTTTCAAGGTCACCCAGCTTGTAAAGACAAAGTCGGGATTTCCTAACTGCTCTGCTCCAGCCCCTCAGCCGGGTGGGGTGGAAGGAGAGCACGGATCACCAGGGCAGGGGTGCAAGGTGCTGCTTGCCCCTGGGAGATCATCGCGATGGCTGGTCAGGCCTTCGGTCCGGGAAGGCGATACCGGCCTCTACTCCATGTCCTCCTTATCGGGGCCATGGCGCACAGCCCTTTGAGCTGTGCACAGCACAAATGCTCCTGCCTGAGTCGGTGTGAGGGGTTAAAGGCCCAGCACGAATCCACAAATACCCAGAGAAGATGACTTGTTCTAATTTTCCACAAACACCGTCTTGTTACCGGTCCAGGCACTACATCCATCCAGAAGGAGGAGGCCTGTTGAAACGGTCATGTAGGCCACATCTGGGCCGGTGGGGGCCGTGATCCCGACCCGGCCCAGGCCTCTCCTCCACGGGCAACCCGCTGAGCCCGGGGAAGCTGGGCTATTCTCGGGCACTGAGTACACGAGTTCTTCCTGAGCCCACGGCCTTGACTTTCTTTCTCACAGTGCAGTAGAGTGACTCTAACAAAGCCTGCTATCTGCCTCCCGATCGCAGCTCTTTCCTTTGCCCTTAGTAAAAAAAAAAAAAAAAAAAAGCACTATTATTATTTTTTTTAATTGAATACAGTGCTACTAACTAAACCACTACATTCCTTAGCACCCTTTGAGTTACGGGTTAGCCACGTGACAGAGCTCTGGACAAAGAAATTAAAGTGAAAGGGTGGACGTAACACTGGACCATCTTTTCCAAAGTGACTTCTTTCTCTTCCTCTTCCCCGTTTTCCTTTCTGAGACCTCGGATGCAGATGTGATGGCCGGAGCTCCAGCATCGGTTATGAGAAGGCCTGCCGACCTGCTTCTGGGCCCCGCGGGGCCCTCGGGAGAAAAGTCGAAACGCTGCAGAAGGCCAGGTGTGAACTGGGAAAACGCACGGAGCTTCACTCAGCAGTGCCGTCCAGGCTCTGTTTGAACTTCAGACTTCCAGTGGTGACAAATAAAACCTATTTGTGATGCGTTTTTTTTTTTTTTTAACAGGTTTTAATGAAATCACATCTTGACCACTATTCCCCACCAAAAGGAACATTTCCAGGCGCCAGGGCTTAGGACCTGATGTCTTCAGGTGGATGCCGTTCAGTCTGTTACACCGAGCAACCCTGTAGCAGCCAAAGATCGGAAACAGCTGGAGTGTCCTTCAAAAAGGGGTTGGGGGCGTAAACTACTGTGTGCCGCTCAGCGGAACACCCTGCAGCCACAAAGAGACCAGGCCGCGGTACGTGGTACGCGTACTGACTGGGGAGAGAAGAATTGAGGTGCGAAACTGTGTGTGTGCGCTCCACCATTTATTTAAAAAGAGAATTAAATACTTATAAACTTACATCCTCATAGACTGTTTGTAGAAGGAGATGTTTGTGACGAGACATCGGTCACAGTGGCCACTTGTGGTTGAAATTATAGGGAGGTGTGGGGTGGGGTGGAGGTGGGGGAAGATGGTAGGGAGGGAGTCATACTCTCGCCTCACGCTCTTTTGCACCCCGTGTGAAGTTTGCGGGGCGCCCTGACATGCAGGCCGCGTGCAAGCACTGCGCCCGGCTGACCTCTTCAGTTCTTGCAGAAACGGAGGCCTGAAGGGGCCAAACAAGCCATCCGAGGTCGTGCAGCTCCCAAGGGGCAGAGACAGGATCTGAACCCAGGTCACCCCATTCGAACGTACCTAAGCCAACCTGCAACGCGGAATGACACGCATACACTGTCCACGTCACAGTGTGGTTTTTAAAGACGGAGGGAGATACGCACATTCATGCACACGTGTGCACACTTGCAAGCACAGGCATGCGCACTCCCACCGACAGACACTCAGCCTGTGTGTGCCCACGTGCACGCACGCACACACACACACACACACACACACACACACACACGTGCGTTCTGTTTGTCCTTCAAGCAGCCAATGATTCTGGTGGAAGGAACAAGCGGACACCAGGACAAACGGAAGGATGAAAGCCCCGTTTCTGCAGCCCCAGTGAAGGCTAATCTCTGAGAGAGGGAGCACATGGCACTCTGTCTGGGTGTTGATGGGATTGGAATTTGAAGGCGCTGATGGATCCCGCCTGCCCCCATAAAGGCACCTTGTGTGAGATCCAGAAACACCTTCGTGCTGGAATCGGGGTGAGGAGCTGAAGCTGAAGCAAATGACAACTGTGCTTGTGAAGGAGAGAGAATGTGAACAGCGCCCCTCCCCCCGACGAGTAGGAAGAGGCAGGATGGGATGAAGCAGGGAGAGGCGGACAGGCTGGACCCGCCCAGAAGCCCAGTTCAGCCGACCGTCCTTGGTCCTTGGCAGCCCCGAGGAGCCCGGCTGCCTCTATACCACCACATTCTCCTTTCTTTTTTTTTCTAGGGTCACATTCCTGGGGTCACTGACATTTCACAGTCCAGCCATCCAAGTGCAGAAAAGGGCATGATTTTAGACTGAAACGGTGTATTTTATACTCACACACTTAACTTTCCTTAGACCCCGAATGAATGTCGCTGAAATAAATATTCCCCTTTGGGTGTAGTCCAAGTCTGTGAAGTTTTAGTTCCAATCGCCTTCTTTTTTTTTTTTTTTAAAGGATATTAAAAGTAACTGAAAAGAGGATTTAGAAATGAATGGCTATTTTTCAACATGTTTTATAAAATGAAACGGAGCAAATGCGATAGTATTTCTTAGAGACGCGGTTCTCAGGAAAGTGAGACGTGGAACCCTGAGTCTGTTTATGGCTCTATGAGATTTCTGTCCTGCAGGCCTCGGTCTGTGATGCTGCATAGTCAGAAAGCAGGTGGACATGTAGGTGACCGCCCATCCGTTTGCCCAGGACTGCCGATAGCCCTGTGTGGCCGAAAACTCCTCGGTCCCCAGCAAACCGGCATAGGCGGTCTCCTTAGCTGGCATTACTGTGGCTCTGAGAAGTGCTCCCAAACCCTGCTCAGCTCAGCCCAAAGGCCCCAACCTCTCTGTCAGTTTAACCTCATAGGGTGCTACCTCGAGAATTATACACAATGCCAAGTGCAGGGGTTTTACGAGGCTAGAGAAACAACACGCAACTTCCCACCCCAGTTCTATACTAACTGGGGGACCACCTGTCACCCCCAGGACTGAGGAAGCTGAGAACAGGGACTAGGGCTGAGGTGTGTGGCAACAAAGGCTTAGGGAAGCCCCGGAGTTAGCCACAGGCCTCTGCGGATGACCATGGTGACACACTAGACTGTAAGCTGCTGGAAGGCGAGGACTCTGCCCTCTTCGTGTTAGTGCCCCTGGTGCTGGCCTGCTTCCCGACTCAGGAGCCCTAAAGTAGGAGCTGTTTACTGGTGAGAAGTGTCACAGTGAAAATGCAGAGAGGAGTATGTGTGTGCCTGCATGCACGTGATTGTGTGTGTGTGTGTGCGCGCGCGCACACGCACTAAGGGGAGAGAGATGTTGGGACATGAAGCCAGGGCTCAGCATAAGCACGTTGTGGCGTCCCCAGTCAGCAATAACGCCAGATGCCTTCGTGGGGACCTTCCCCAGTGCTGAACTTGGGGCAGGTAAATGTTAAATGCCACCAGCTGCCACCCCATAGTTTGCCCTCAGCCTTCTGTGCCCCGTCCTTCTTCCAACCGTAAGTTCAGGCTGATCGTATCCATTGGACAGTTACCTTGGAGACGCCCCAGCCCCACCTTCTCCCCAGCCCCTTTTGCTAGCTCTGGGGACCCGTGGGTCAGCAGGTCTCCTGAGAGGGCACCAACCGATGTAAGCTGATGTGGCCAGGCGTAGTTCAACTCAGATGAAGATGGTCACCTTCACACCTCCCGAAACGCCAGAACCTCCCATAAGCCTCTCCAGAAGCTGGTGCTTTGCCTACTTTTCCTTCCTTTCTATCTTCGGGTTGTGTGGGCAGCTGACCTAGCGTGAGTAGCTTTGATGTTTGCTCACAGGGCTGGTGAGAAGCTGGTGAGTGTGGAAGGGGGAGGACGGAAGAGGACGGAGGAGCAGCAGGAGTGTTTAAGAATAGCCAGGACCCTGACAGTTTCTGTCCCCAGACTGGTCTCCCCTTCACTACCCAGGGCTGACCAGGCTAGCCGGGCTAGTCCATGGCAGCCTTCCACCATTCTCCCTATAAGACACCACCTGGGCTTATAACTTAATATAATATTTATAACTTAATATAATATTTATAACTTAATATAATATAAATATAATATTTTGACAATAAAAATACAAAGAAAGGAGTGGGAATGAAGATATACTGGAGTATGAAAATGACATGAGATGGTAACTTGAATCCATAAGAAGAAAGAAAGAAAACCAAGAAGGTTAATAATAAAAACAAAAACAAAAACAAAACAAACAAACAAACAAACAAAACCTCGGTGAATATATTTGTGCTTTCCTGTCTTCTGTTAGCTATTAAAAATATATATATAACAGTACATAAAGCGATGATTATAACAATGCGTATTTGGGTTTGTAACATATATAGACATAATACGTATAACATTAAAAAGAGTAGGGAATGAAGTGGATCCTGATAAGTTAAGATGAAAGTTGTAGGAAAACCACAAAAACAAACAAACAAAACCTTCAAAATATATAGTTAAGTTTAACGAAGAAATGGAAATAGAACAGCAGAAAGTATCCACGTAAGAGAAAAGAAGGTGGTAAAGAAGGAAAGGAAGAACAAAGTAACCATTAGTAGTCTAGAAAACAAAAAGCAAAATGGCAGATGTAAATCCAACCATACCAAAAGATTACATGGAAATGGATTAAACAATTTAACCAAAAGGCAGAGATAGACAAGCCGGATAAGAAACAAATCATGATCTAACTATACGGTATCTATAGGAGATATAGACTTTATATTCAAAGATATAAATATGGTGAAAGCAAAAGATGAAAAAAGAGATATCATGAAAACTACAGCCATAACAGGGCAGCAGCGGCCATTACTAATATCAGATAAAATAAACTTTAAGACAAAAACCGTTACTAGAAATAAAGACGGAAATTTGATAGTAATAAATGGGTCAATTAAGCAGGAAGATATAAGAATTACAAACATATGTGCTGCTACATACAATTCCAAAATACATAAAGCCAAACTGAAGAGAGGAATGGACAATAACATTCCAAATACGACTATAATACTCGAGTATCTCATTACCTCTCTTTCAATTATAGAAAGAATAAGTAGGCAAAAACCAATATGGATATAGAAAGCTTGAAAAATGCTATAAAACAACTAGACTTAACAAGCTTCTGTAGAATACTTCACCCAACAATAGCAGAATACACATTTTCTCAAGGGCACACGGAAAGTTCTCCATGATAAACCATATGTCTGCTATAAAACAAGTCTCAATAGATTTGCAAGGATCGAAATCATACAAAGTATGTTCTCTGACTGCAGTGGAATTCAATTAGAAATCAACAACAGAAAGGATTTGAGGAAGTTCACAAATATGTGGAAATTAAATAATAATTCTTAAATAACCAATGAGTCAAAGAAGACAGCTCAGAGGAAATCAGAAAATACTCTGAGATGAATGAAAACAGAACCAGCATACCAGACTTATGAGGTGCTGCTAAGACAGTGCTTAGCGGGGAAATTTGTAGTTATAAATGCCTATATTTAAAAGGACTGATCTCAGATAAAATAATCCATCTTCCACTTTAGGGATCTAGGAAAAGAAGAGCAAATTAAGGCCAAAGAAATAGGAAAGGGTAAATAATAAAGATTAAAATGGGAATAAATGAAACAGAGAATAGAAAAACAACAGAGAAATGAATAAAACCAAAAGTTGGTTCTCTGAAAAAAATCAACAAAATGGACAAACTTTTAGCTACACTGGGAGGGAGAAAGAGAGAAGATACTCAAATTACCTGAATCAGAAATAAATTAAAGAAATAATAATAATAATAAAGGATTATAAGGGAATACAGTGGACAATTGTATGCCAACAAATTAACAGATTAGATAATTTAGATGAAATTTTTAAAAATCCTAGAAAGATACAAACTACTAAAATCAAGTTTAAAAACCTGAAAAGACCTATAGCAAGTAAAGAGATTGAATTAGTAAATTAGTAATTCCAATTCATAACTCTGCATTGCACTTGTCTGCCAGGTCTGGCTTGACTGTGAACCCCTTGAGGGCAGGGAAGTTTTCTTATTTGCATCTCTAGAGCCTAGGTCGGTGCCTAGCTAATAATAATACCTTGAGAGAGACAGAGAGAAAATAATGTCAGAATTCAAAAGAGGGATGTGTGTGCTATCCCAGTCAGGAGAATCTGGAAAGGCTTTTGGAGGAGCCTTGTCTGAGATGAGCCTCAAAGATGGGTAGGAATTCGCGTGGGGGTGGGGGGATTCCCCGAGGAACCAAGGAAGGGCTAAACTGGATAGGGCGTCCAGGAAAGCGTCAAATAAAAAAAATCTTTAAAACTTTTCAGCGCGGAAATGGGTCTCTCTCTCGGTGAGAAAACTCCTTGTTTAAAAACGTCGTATTAATTTTCTCTTCTTTTTATCCTTCACCTCACCATTTGCTTCGTGCTTCTTGGGAGACCTGCTTCCTTCCCTGCCCCATGGTGAGGTGCAGCAGCTCCTCCATGCTGCTACCTCCCGACTCCCCTCCCAGGTGTGTGCCATCATCGTCTCCATTTTACAGGTGGGGAGACTGAGGGCCGTGAGGTTAGGAAATTGCTCCGCAGCCAGAGAGTAATGGAGGTGGAGTGTCAGCTCCTTGCACCGTCTGTGCGGAGTTTCAGCTGTTGTACGGGACTGAGCTCTGCACGGGACCTCGCCTCTGCCCCACTTACCTCCCCTCTTTGGAGAAAGCACCAGACAACAGGTTCACGAAGACAAAGAGTTGTCTTGATGAGGTACAGGGCAGACAATCCTTCAGCTATCCAGGACAGAATACTGCTTCCAGGGCCAGCCCGGCCACCTCCCAGCATCTGTCCTGAGGTGGGCACGCACCTCCCTGGTCCCATGCTGTGTCAAAGGAATGGAAGCCACTTGGAGGGGTGGGCGGGACAGAGCTTGGACACGTGGAGGGACGGAGGTGGGGTGGGAAGGAAAAGGTGGCCCAGGGACCAGAGGCTGAGATGGCCCCTTCCATCTCTCCTCATGCAGCCACATCATCACACTGAACCCTGAAAAGCCTGAGCATTCTAAGTTTGAATTGGTCTTCAAGGTCATGATAATGGTGTATTCATCAAGATAAGAGAGAGAACGTGTTTTACGTAACCTGATGCGTATAGCAGATTTTTTGACTCGACGTATACCATTTCAAAGTTTGGCTCTATTGTGCGTGAGAGACTCCATTTTTCTCCGGCCCCGCAGACGTTAGAGGCAGACCTAAAGATTTCCATACGTACACAGAAAACCATGGTTTTATGTGGAGCCTTCCTCTTTTACATAAGTGGTATCACGATCCATGTGTCGGTCTGCAGTTGGCACTCTTCATTGAATAATATGACCTCGAGAATTTTTCTACCTCATTTAAAAACACAAGACAATGCATCTTTATTATTTTTTTTTCCCAGAAAAAGCTGGTCTTCTTCCCAAGACATCTTCACTAAGAAAAGACGTTTTCCATACGCATGGACCGAGGGATGTAGGCAAGACTCAGGTAGCGAAAGCCTCTGCTAGCAAAGCCTCGTGAGTCCCAGAGGCTTTACGATCGGAGGTCAGAGGTCGGCTCCAAAGGAAGGAAGACCAGTAGCTCTGAGCTGGCAGGCAACTCCTGCCTTTGGAAATTCTTCATAGATTAGCAGCACATTCTCTTGCTAGTTCATTGTGACGCATTGGGAACATTTTCCTGTTCCTCCCTTCCGCGCTAATGTCATGGTTTCACACGTGCCTCTAACTGCGGCTCCCTGCCTTCCTCAGAAGTGAATCGGGCATTTTCCACGTCAGACTGGTGGTGTTGAGTCATCTGAACACGAGCGCCCTTCCTCTCGCCCGTAATCTTTCCCAGGCTGGATTTTTTGTCTTTGAAACAATAGGAAACGGCAAGGTCTATTTTTCTTTTTCTTGAAAGGGCTCCATCCACGGAGTCATAAGCTGGAACAGAGAAAGTACTGGGAATTCGTACAAACGCCCCTTCGGAAGTGACTAGCTTTCCTCTCTTTGTTCTGTAGAGTCCTGCCGTCCAAGCTCACGATACCTCGGGCAGTTTGCTTAAAAGCAGGAAGGCGGCATGTTCACCTCGAGATAAATTCCCAATTGAATTTTCTGTTGGACCGATCCGAAAGAAATGCAATTAGGCGGCAAGCGATCTCCAAGCAAAGACTGGGAAACTTTCAAAGAACGGCTCTGCTAGAAATAATTAGTTGGACCCTTGACATGCATTTGCATTTGGTGATATTTACTGCATCTTAAAGCATCCGTGTGAGTCATGCTTTTCAGGAGCATTGGTTTTAATTTCTCTAACAGAATTAAGCTATAACTTGGTAATGTCCAAGACAGTAAGCCTAACTGGATAGTGCTCAGTAACCTTAAGGTCAGGAGCAATTATTATTGTAACGGTCAGAAGGCCAAGGTTTGAGGCCAGGTCCAGCCCATGGTTGGTGGTGGGTGGGCTGCCTAGGTGAGTCCCCTCACAAATGTGAGGCTGCAGCTCCGGCTGGCCGTGGGCCTGTGTGCTCAGGTGCACCAGAGGACGGAGGTCTCGGGCCTTGGAGACTAGGACACATCGGAGCACTCCAGCAAGGTGAGCAGAGGTGGGAGTAGGCGGTTCCTGCATCCCAGAAACTCTGATCTGATTGCACCGTTGGCTGGTGAGGTCCAGGGACAAAACCATTCTCTCCAGTGAGTTGGGCTCATGTCTCTGTGCCTGATTGAATATACCGGCTCAGAACTGTCCAGCACAACTACCTGCACTGTCCAAGACCGTAGCCACTGGCCTCGTGGCTGCTGAGCACTTGAAATGTGATTAGTGCAACTGAGGAGCTGACTTTTAAGCTTTAAGTCAGTTGACCCTTGAATAATGTGGTGGTTAGGGGTGACAACCCCTCGGGCAATAAAAAATCTGCGTATAACTTTTGACTCTCCTCAGATTTAACTACTGATAGCCTACTGTTGACTGGAGGGCCTCCTGATAAACATAAATAGTTGATGAATGCATATTTTGTATGTTATATGTATTACATACTATTTTCTGTCAGCTGGAGAAAAGAAAATGTTACTAAGAAAATCATAAGGAAGAGAAAGTACCTTTACAGTATTTATTGAAAAGAATTTGCATCTAAGGGGACCCCCAAAGTTCAAACCCATGTCGGTCAAGGGCCAACTGTCATGGATTTAAACTCTGATGACACCGTGCGGCTCGTGCTTCTGTGCTGGACAGCGCCGACCCAGCTCATCGCCCGCTGTGATTTGGTGCCGGCTCATTCATTCTCCAGGGAGCCCCGTGCTGAGCCCACAGAGGTGGTTCCTGTTCGTGTGAAAGAGGACGTGGTGGCTTCAGGTCACGAGCTGGCTTCCTGAATCCTCCCCAACGTGGCCGATGGTTATCGTGGCTCATTCTTGCCTTATTTCCAGCTATAGACCCTTATAGCGTCCCATCGACAGGCATTCAGCTGGAGTATTTATTTAGGATGTAATCTCCAAGGCTACCACCGTCCAGCCTTGGGATGGAGTTTGGCCAACCCTGCACTGCTGGTCAGGCTTACAATGGGCTTCTTGAAACCCAATGGCCATAGTTCCGGGTATACAAGTCTCCTGCCAAAACTGGGCATGACCTTTCAAGTCCGTGTGTGGGAGACGGCACAATGGACTTGGCTAAAGGATCCGAGGCAGGTCAGGCCGTGACACTTTCCTCTGAGCTCTGTAGACGAAGGCAATTCTCTTCCGCAGACGCCTCTCCGTAGCGTGGCTGAGGGGGCTGCCTTGTTCTCTCTCTCCACGACCTGTTCTTATTTTGCCCTTGAGTTCTGTCGGACGCCTTGAGTGCAGTGGAAATGGTGCAGCCTTGGTCCTGCTGGATGCCACCGCACAAGAGAAAGAAATCATTAAAGACAAAAGCTGGCATTTACTCTTGTTCTTACTAGGCACGAAGCATGGCCACTCTCAACGCCACCACCAGGAAGGCGGTGAGGAAATGGAGGCACAGAGAGGCCACCCCAAGGCCAAGCCAGGACCAAGCCAGAGCCGACGTTGGGGGACAGGAGGGCAGCACAGCAGGGTTGGGGGAGCCCTCAGTCCAAGGCTGAACAGAGTCATGTCCAGTCTCATATCCACCTTCCAGGGTCTTGAGTCGGGGCAGAGAGTGGGGTGAAAAGCTTCAGGGCAGGGCTGCTTTTCAGGGGGTCCCTACCAGACGATGTGGGCCACCAGGAACAGGACCAGCCTGGGGAAAGTGGGTGAGAGCACCCAGCCAGCCCATCCACCCACCAGGGACAACTTTTCATCAGGCCTTGGCTCCCCAGTTAGCTGGGAGCAGGAACTGGTGACCAGGGACACAGGGAGAAGGACAGGGGCCAATGGAAAGGGGACTTTTGTGGTCACCCCTTTGCAAGACTCACCGGGCGCCAAGTGTGTGAATGGCCAACTCTTTCGTGATACCACTTGCTTGTGGAGAGGGTCCCCAGTGTTCCTTCAAGTCTGAGGTTATAGGTGATATTGCGCCAAGTGGAACCAACATATACTCCCCGGTCCATAGACCCCTTACATGGGTGTCTTAGGTCACTTTCTTGAGATGGAGAGTCTTGCATCAGTGATTTAGCAAAAGCGTGCTTGCTCTTGGGAGAAATATAGTTGTCCCCCCTGATCCATGGGGGTGTGTTCCAAGACCCCCAGGGAATGCCCAGAACCAAGGATCGTACCAAGCCCTGTCTATACTATGTTTTTTTCCCCCCTATCTGTACGTACATAGCTTTTCACTTAAAGGAAGCGCTTTGTGGCTTCTCTTCGGCATTTCTGAATTACCAGCATCACGACTCTCTCTGAGGCCATCGTTAAGTAATGTAAGGTGCACTTGAACACAAGCACAGCGATACCAGGACAGCAGAGCTGATCACGGAGCTGGCTACCAGGTGACCGATGAGCGGGGGGCGCCCGCAGCGTGGAGGCGCTGGACACAGGGCGATTCACGTCCCAGGCGGGGTGCAGTGGCTCAGCGTGACATTTCATCATGCTCTTCAGACTGGCACGCAGTTTAAAACGTATGAATTATTTATTTCTAGAATTTTCCGTATAATGTTTGGGACTGCGGTTGAGGGTGGGTAAGTGAAAGCTTGGAAGGCGAAACCACGGATGAGGGAGGACAACTGATATCGCCTGAGTGATTGTGTCCCCACCAAATCCACATCAGGAGGCGATCAGGCCACAAGGGTGAAGCCCATGAATGGGGCTCGCCTCCCGATCAAAGGGACCCCACAGAGCTCCCTCACCCCATCCACCATGTGAGGACACAGCAGGCAGGTGCCAACTAGGACAGGAAGTCCACACCGGCACCCCGAGCTTGAACTTCTGGCCTCTGGAACTGTGTGAAATAATTTTCTACTGATTATAAATCACCGGTCTATGGTATTCTTGTTACAGCAGCTTGAATAGACTAAGACACTAGTGGTGAGGGCTCAACTCTGCAGATGACGGCAGCTGTGGGCCATTCACGGCAGCTGTCGGGGGTTCCCAGCCAGGTACACGAATCCGGGCGGGACACAGCATCACGCTCCGTCTGCTCGTGGAGATCCAGGCGGGACACAGCATCACGCACCGTCTGCTCGTGGAGATCTGGGCAGGACACAGCATCGTGCACTGTCTGCTTGTGGAGATCCAGGCGGAACACAGCATCACGCTCTGTCTGCTCGTGGGGCAGACAGTGGGACTGCTTACGGCTTCCCAGTGCTTGCTTCACCCCGGGTGTATGCCTCTTCCCCAGAAGCACCAGCAGCCCCGACAAGCTCGGTGAATCCAGAAGAGCTGAACTATATACGGCAGGAAGTTGGTGTTTGCAGCAAGTGACATGTGAGAGAGTGACATGTGCAAACCTCCCACTGAGGGCTGGCCTCTGTTTACAGGGCTTCCGGGACCCTACAGTTTGGAAGCAGCAGGGTGTCTGCCGCCCAACGATGCACAAAGCCAGGAGGCAGCAGCCATGCGTGCCCCGTGCTCCCTGGGCGGACTGCCACGCGGGGGCTTCCTCCGGCTCCCGCACCCCATCAGCGCCCCTTCATCCAAATCCGCTGTGGGCCTTTTCCTCCTGGGCTTGGTGCCCATCCAAACACGTTCTCAGCAGGACCCCTCGGGCTGTCCATGAGAAGAACGTGGCGTTCTTCTGTGGGGCTCAGGAAATGCAAATAAACAACTCGCTGCATTCGCTCAAGCCGAAGACTGACCCGCCTTGGCAGGCCTGTCGTCCAGCTGCCTCCCTGGGGGTCCTGGGAGGGATGTGTGTGGGGGTGGAGGCCGGGCGACAGGGGAGAGACTCCGATGAGGGAACACCCAGTGTGGAATTCGACGAAAGCTTTGTGACAGAGGTCATTGTGGGCACGGTTGGTTCTTTCTCCAGCTGGTGGAGTGAAAACCTCCAGGGGCCACGTTCTCTTTGGTCCCAAGAAGACAGTCATCACACGGATAGTATTTGTGTTCATGGAGCCAGAAAAGATACGCTGCTCGAGAACTGGAAATACAGACAACGGGGAAAGGCCGTGCCGGGAGCCGGGACAATGGCCAAGTGCTCCTTGCTGGGCTCGGGGGGAGCGAGAGGACAAGGATTCTCTTTGAGGAGAACAAAGTCCTCAGGAAGACGTTAAGACAATGGTACTGCACGTTCACGTCATTCTCTGCTATGACCTGGAAGAGATTCATCTCGAATGGCGGATTTAAAATGTGTCGTCCCAACCCAGTCAACTTCTCCCAATCCTCTACGTTCCCTCTGAAGAACTCGTTACCCGCAAGTCCCAAGGGTCTGCAGCCCCTGCCCCAGCCACCCCGGCCTGTCCAGATGACACCTCTCCCGACCAGTCCCTACGCTCCTACCCTCTCGGATCAGTGTAAGGAAACTCACTTCAAAATTGCAGAGATAGAGGGTTAAGAATAAATGACCCTTACCCCTTCCCTCCAACGACTGGGAAGCAGATTTATCGCCAGCTCTGTCTGTGGTTGCCGTGCTGGGTGACGTTTCATCGCTGTTGAAACATCACACGTGAACGTTTGTTTACAGCAGCGCTGTCACGACAGCCCACAGGGGCAACAACCCAGATGCCTGAACGACGAACAGAATGTGGTACGTCCATGCAGCGGAATATTATCCCCCCCTCCCAGGAAGGAATGACGAGCTGATACATGCTACCATGTGAATGAACCGTAAAGAAGCCAGCCGCTAAAGACTACATACTGTGTGACTCTGTTTATGTGGACTTTCCAAGACAGGTAAATCCAGATTGAAAGCAGATTGGTTGTTGTTGCCAGGGGCTGGAGGGAGGGAGGAGTGGGGAGTGACAGCTTACTAGGTAGAGGGGTTATTTTCAGGTGCTGAACATGTTTTGGAGGTAAATAAAGATGCTGGTTGCTCAGCATTGTGATTGTACTAAACGCCCCTGAATTGCAATTGCACTTGAAAATGGCTAATGTTACTTTATGTGAATGTCAACTTTGCTATACACTGAATGTTTGTCCCTCTCCAAACTCCTATGTTAAAATCCCAACGCCAAGGTGATGGTACTAGGAAGTGGAGCCTCCGGAAGGTGATTATAATGGTCATGAGGTCGGAGACTCGTGACAGGGATTAGTGCCCTTATCAAAAAGATGCCACAGAGCTCCTTGCCCCTTCTGCCACGTGGAGACACACGTGGGGAGCGAGAAGACAGCTTTCTACGAACAAAGAAGCGGACTTTCGCCAGACCTGAATTTATTAGCATCTTGATTTCAGGCTTTCTAGCCTCTAGAACTGTGGGAAATAAAGTTCTGTTGTTTATAAGCCCCCCAGACTATGTTATAGCAGCTCGAGTAAACTAAGACACACTAAATAAGGCAAACCAATGAAAATGCAGACCCCTCCCCAATCTGGGCAGCTGGGCTGGTTGATAAGAGACAGTTAGGCTCCCTCACTCTTCATTCCTCTGCAGTCCTTGGATGGGCCCTTTACTTTCTGGATCTGGAGGAGAGAAGGAGAAATGCCTTTTCCCATCTGTCATCACTCGGATTCCTGACCACCTACCTCACGGGAAGTCAGCTCCAGCATTTTCTGTTGCGTGTGTGACTGGGGCCCCCATACTCAATCTGTCAACCTTCACTTACTTGTCTCCCTACACCTCCTTGCAGGGTTGATGTAAAATAAAGCAGGGAGACCTCGTTCGGAGCGGGCATGCGACATAGATATAAAACCATCATTTTTACACTCTAAGCCCCACTGGGAAAAGAAAGAAAAATTTTTTCTTACTCGACTCCACAGCTATAAACCTCCTGTCCACGGGGGTGGAGGGGGGAGCCTTATAAAAGAGCCCATCACCAGTCTCCCCTCAGAAAACTTTCTTTTTTCTTTTGCTGTTTCACCTGTTCCCCCTTCCCCCTGGCCCCAATATGATAGGACCCACTTTCTGCAATGTTTTGAAGGGTAATTACACAAGATCCTTGCCCACAGGACTGCTGGGTAAACTGGTTGATCACTCTTACTACTAGAAGCTCCGCAGTTTTAAACCCTAAACCAGGAGTTGGCAAACTTTCCGTAAAGGGCAAGAGAGTAAATATTTTAGGCTTTGTGGACCCTATTTTACTTACAAAATCAGGTAAATGCCTGCTACCTGTTTTTGTACAGTCGTGAACTAAGAAACTTTTTAATATTTTTAAGTGATTGATAAAAAGCAAAGAGTAATAATATATGACATGTGAAAATAACATCAAATTCAGATTTCGGTGTCGATACGTAACATTTTATTGGAACACAGTCACATTCGTTCATTCTATATTAGCTATGGCAGCTTTTGAGTTACAATGGTAGAGTTGAGAAGTCATGGTATAACCTGTTATGGCTTTATTTTGCCCTTTAAGAAAAATTTTGCCAACCCCTGCTCTAATCAAATAACGTTAGTAATCAAAATCCACCAACGGTAAACATATAGTGGATGAGCCCATGATTGCTGTCCCATATATCGGTATAATTTTTTTTGGAAATATGGAAATCTTCTATTTACTTATCGATGAAGTGGGGAGGCCAGCACTGCCTCATGAGGTTATGGTGAGGATTAAGCGACTTAATACATGAGACGCAGTGAGAACAGAAGAGCACCTGGCATTATAAGCGTTCAATAAGTGTGAACTATAATTATGTTACTGTATAGACATAACTTTAAATAAATATAGAAAGCAAAGACTTCTTCCCTCCTGATTTATTTTGAAATGTGCTGTAAACAGTTTGAAATGTCCCTTTAAGAGCTTTCTGGCTTCACCAGTATTAGATGATACGACAAGTTTCCTTCATGGAAGGTACAAGTGAAACAGAACTCGAGGGCCACTTGGGACCCTCCCCTCTACGTGCATCAAGGTGCACCTGGTTTTCAGTAGAACTGGCCCACGTTTCTTGGGAGCGAAGTGTCCAAACCACTGTTCATCCATATTTCCTGGATGATTTGCTCCCTGCGCTCGATCCGTTCTGCCAGCTCTGCAGCCTCTATGGAACTGTAGACAGGATATGAAGTCCTACAAAACCCTGACAGTTCTCCTGGAAAGTCGGAGTCGGAGGAATCTTCCTCCTCATCCTCATCCTCGCTGTCCTCCTCGGCCTTGTCGCTTCCTGGCACCAGGTGCTCCCTCACCAGTCGCAGCTCCCGGAAGTCCTTGGTGCAGGACACTTTGATGACCAAGGCGCACAACGTGAGTGCCAGACCAATGCAGACACTGGACACGAACAGCAGGGCAGCTCTCTCGGGGTGGGCTGTGGGGGCAAATGGACATGTCAGGAGGCGGGAGAAGGAGCTGTCAGTCTTCACCAATCCAAAGTCCCATCAAAACAAAAGTCTCCCCAGGCAGGAGGCTGATGCAGAATGCCAGTCCTGGGCAGCAGCTTGGAGACCATCCACATCTAACTGGTCATACCCCACCCCCGCCACTGATTAAAAAGAAAGGATTTGAACATACATGGTCAATCTATGTAACATATGTAACATGAGAGGACACGTCACAGAGATGCTCAGAATGTGATCGCCTCTGGTTCAGACCCAGATCTGCTGCTCATTAGCTGTGTGATTTTCAGCAAGTTATATAAACCTCTCTGTGCCTCGGCTTCCTCATCTGAAAAATGGGGCTCAGAGCACCTTCCTATCATAGAATGTTTATGATAAAATGAGTTAATTTCTGTAAAGGTCTCAGAACACTCACACATCGTAAACGTTCAATAAACGGTTAGCGATGAGTAGTGGTAAACTATGAAAAATTAATTTATATATAAAGTTTATATATGAATGTAAGTACCAATATAGTAGATGTTAGCCAAGTTTAATTTCTTTTAGATGAAGAAGTAAATATTAATAAAAGTTCTGGTAATTGTTCTTATATCCAAATGATTGTATAATAATTAATAATAATAAAAATAGAAATAATGCTAATTTGTACCATGTACCCCATTTAAGGTCTAAATCCTTACATATGTTTAATCCTTCCATTAACCCTGTGTAGAAAGGACTATTACTCTCCCCGTTTTTCAGTTGTGTACCCCTGGAGGTGTTAGCACTTCCACCCTGGGAAATAACCCAGCAAACCCCCTCATACTACAGACCAGGATTCGGTGGATATTTCCCAGAACAGAGCCAGATGGTGAATGTCTCGGTCTTCGTGGGCCACAGAGTCTGTGCTGTACCTCCTCATCTCTGCGGGTGTGGCACAAAAGCAGCCACAGACGATACGGGTGTCACTGGGGTTCTAATAAAACTTTATTTACAAAATTGGCCTGTAGGCCATAGTTTGCTGACCCCTGACACACTATTGGCTTAAGCTGAGGCCCAGAAGGGAAGCCACTGCTGAAGGTCAGCTGGCCCCTTTAGGCAGATTCAGAATAGAACCCAGACCTTGGCCTGGGAGCTGCAGTGAGTGTGCACTTGAAACCATCAGATCTGCTCAGCTCAGCTGAATAGCCCCAGCCCTGGGCACGATGCCCGCCCCCCACTCATTTTACTACAGGCGAGTAAGGTAGACTGTGGTCTTCACCGCCTCTGTCCTTCCTCAGAGTTCCATGCTGGAGTTTCAGAACTTGAGTGTTGCTAAGTTTCACATTCAGTCAAAGGATCCAGTCACCGTCATCTGATGGGGAAGATCTAAGTGGGACACATTATCTTCCTGAAACTTGAACCTTCCTCATTCTGGTTCCTTCACCTGCAGCTCAAGTGCAGCCACCAGGCTCGGCTGTGTTGTTCTTTGTCGTCTTCCCCACCCCGGCTAGCACGGCCTCGTCAATCTCTTTAAAACACCGAAGTCCGCATTCAAATTTGATTTCAGCCGGGGAGAGACAGCGAGCTGTGTTTGAAGTGCCGTTGATAACAATATATCCTTCCCAGGAGTCAAGGCATTTGAAGCTTTGGTCACATCCCAGATACACATGCTTTGTGAGAGAAGGCAGGGCTGTTTGCACTTCTGGGAGTGGTGGTCCAATGCGGACTGGGAGGCACTGGCACTTGAGACAAAAGCCCTTAAATAAGAGTAAACAGAATGATGCTAAGACCGGAGGCGGGGGAGCTGGGCCGTGACACTGACCTGTGACTAACCAGCGGGCTCTTTCTCCCCTCAGCCTCCCCTCCTCCCCATCAAAGTAATTTTCATGGTCATTACTCCCCTGCTTGCCTTTTTATATAGTTTATTGCACCTCTACGTATTCCTAAATCCTTGATGAAAAGCGTACAGTGTTACGAATAGCATTTGGGACTTGGTGATCTTTTTTTTTTTTTTTCACTTAACATTATATCGCCATATACCCTTCCACTGTCCTGACCCTACTGTAGTTGACGCACTCTGTCTCCTGCTGGTGGGCACCAGGGTTGCGGCCGGGTTGCTGGCCAGTGGGGCTGTAGTCACGGGCATACTTGCAAGCGACCTGGTGCACACGAGCAGAGTTTCTCGTGAACACTGACGCAGGAGGGTAGTCGGGTGAGATTTAAGGTGCGATAACTTTAGGAAATACCTCCCAAGTGGTTTGCAAAGTGGCTGCGAGGTGTGAGGAATCCCGCATCGCCTCTCCTCCAGCACCTGGTACGGACGGACTTTAAAAATGCCTTTCGAGTCATATGGGTATAACGTGGTATCTCACTATGGTCTCGATTTGCGTCTCCCTGATCTCAAAAGTCACGTACACCTCTTCAGATGGTTGTGTCTTCCCTCTTCCCAAAATGCTGGTCAGGTCGTGCGCCCACTTTTTTTTTTCTGCTGGGTTGTCTGTGCTTTTCCTCTTACATATAAAGAGTATATATAGTTTTTATATATTCTTGACAATAATCACTTAGAAGCACATGCGTTGTGAATCTCTCCTGGGGAGTAGCTTATATTTCATGAGGTGCCAGTTGACCTAGTGAATTTATCTGAAAACAGGGATGATATAAATGCTGTTCTTCCCCAGCTCGCCTGCCTCCAGCTGGCCAGCTCTCCCCAATTTTGACCCTTTCGTCCAACTTTGCCACCAGGGTCACTGTCATCTTTTCAGAAATGCACATCGGGCCATATCTCTGCTCTACTTAGAATCTGTAAATGGTCCCCCTCCTCTCATAAGCTAAAAATCAAATCTTGGCCACAGCTTGTGAAGCCTGCTATGGCCCGGCCCCTGGCACCCTCCCCAAGTTCAAGTCCAAAGTCTCCTCCCTCCATCTTATGCTGTCCTGCCATAGTCTTTCCATTTCTCACAGGGGCCGGATAACTGTGCCCCTTGGCGCTTTGCACGTGCTGTTCCTTCTTCCTGGCATGGTTCTTCCTTCTTCATCTAAACCTCCGTGCTCCAACGCCCAGTCTGGGCCGAGTCCCCTCGTCAATGGGTCTCATAGCACCTTGAATGTCACTAAATGGCCAAGTGTGGTTTGTCCTTTCTTGCTCCTTAGGATGTAAGCTCTGTGAGGGCAGGGCCCGAACTGCCTTGTTCTCGGCCAAATCCCCTGGCTCATACATGGCAGGAACTACACGATACCTGCCGAGTGCACGATGAAGGCCAGTCGTGGAGCTGAAGCGCTAAGCGTGACGTCCTGTGGGTGGCACTCTGCAACCTGAGTTCACTTTCTTTCTCCCTCCTTTCACCTGGGAGGTGAAGGTCTGGGCCCCGTTGCCAGGAGAGCTCACCTATCACTCTATAGGTGTCTCTTGGCTCAGACATTCCTCCTGCCCAGTGGTCACCTGCTAGCCCATGTCCACACTGAGCTGCTGAGATCTGTGGGCGGAGATGGAGAACAGGCAAGCCAGCTGGACCGAGGCCTCCTGGTCATCTGAAGCGACTAGTCTGAGGTCACAGAATCGCCAGATGTTCATCAAGACCTGGAGGTGAGCAGGCCCAACCCCTCCTGCTCGTGTCCTGAGCCATGGCTTGGTCGGGGACCCAGAGGTCAGGCCCTGGCTCCCGCCACAGCTCCTATCTGTGCACTCAGGGCGCATCTTCTAGAAACGACTGGACCACTTCAGTCTTCTGCGACTCCTTTTCCTAGTCTAGATTCTGGAGAAATAAAGGCGTCGGTCTCCTCGTGGTTAAGCAGGGTCTTCACTCATCACTGGCATCGTTTTCCGTTCAGCCTCTGTTCGTCACAGGCTCATCAGCTGTAATAAGCACTTGGGGATCTCACGATGGTTCCCCTTGACCCTTAGATCCCTGGCCTGGAGCCAACACAAGCTCCGGCTCAGACTGCTTTGTGTCCAAAAAGACACCGAGAGAGGCTCGGGTGAGGGATCCACCCCCTGGGGCTCACAGAGTACGTTGGGCGCTTGGTGATGTGACGATAACTTCCTGCCATGGAACCGAAGATTAGGGACCGTGGGAACACACGGCGTCCACAGCTACGTGACAAGGCGGCGCTGATTTCCAGCCGTCCCCCCTGACAGCAGCTCGTGTGACTCTGACTTTGGAATGTGTTATGAGACTTCTGTTTCAGTGTGGGATCGTCTGATGCCCCAGCGTCCCTTTCATATAAAACAAGGACACCTTCCCGCCGACCCGGTCACCCCAGGCACCCTGAAAGTTCACCGCAAGCTCTGACAGATGGCTAAAGACACACACTGTCCCCCAGCCGTAGGGCAGTGAGAGGAGTGTGAAGTCCACAAGAGGCGTGCTTGCAGGCACGTGTGAGGGAAACACAGAGCAGACATCACTAAAGCACGAATTAGGGGGGACGGAAGGTGTCATGTTTTGAGCAAGAATATCTAAATGAGTCTCCTTAGGCACTCTGTTGGGAACAGTGGCTCAACCAGCTCATAAACTGCCTTCCAATAGTCTACACACGCACACACACACACACACACACGCACACGCACACGCACACTCTCTCTCTCTCTCACACACACACACACACACACACACACATGTGTGCACACACACACTTCCCTCCCATTTTCTCTTTGAGCTTCTTCAGACCCATGATCTAAATTCTAGAATGAATTCAAGGAGTAGGTCTGTGTTCGAAAGGTCTCACAGATCCTTCAACAGCCAGGAGAGAAACTGTTTGTCAGACACCCCAGATATTCTCCTTCCTTCCCACCAGCCTTTGCGCCTCCACATCTCAAGGTAAGCCCTTGGTTTTTTTGGTTGCTCGTCTACTTGTCCATACATGTCCCTACACACACACGATCCATGTATTTGACTGCCCCAGGGCATTTAAGCTGCTGGCAGCCTGCTCCGGGGGAATATCCTCTTGGATGCGCACAGTCTCCCGACTCTCTGGCTACTTTTTCCAGAACCTTCCCAGCTCCCCTGGCTCCCAGCTGCTCCTGCAGGCAGGCCTCCCTTCAGTGGGTGTCCAGGGGTCCCAGTCTGGCCCTCAGATCACAGCCCTGCAGCGGGCCGAGGATGCATCTGATAATTGGCTGAGGCACCACCTTCCAGCAGCAGTGAAGGTGACACTCGCATTGTTTGATGCTGGCTGTTGAGACGGTTTGGCCTGACGATCTGAGCGTCACTGCACTGAGCTGGCACGCCTG